>MCJB01030826.1:15212-53799 GCA_002018475.1 Nicotiana obtusifolia
CCCCCCACAAAGGGAGTGCATTCAACTGAAGTTGGTCCTTAGGACATATAAGTATACCATTCACTGAAAGTTGGTCTTAGCACATATAAGTGAAAAATGCCGCCAAACTTTTTAGCACAAAACCCTGATATAACAATTTCATTTTGTTTTTTAGCTTCCATTACTTATTTCCAGACTCTACTTCTGGAAATATTAATCCGTTAAAGTGTACTAAGCTGACTGCAAAATAATGTGGTAAAGCTGAAACGTAATAATTTTGCATCTAAAAAGTGCTGAAGAAATGGAATATCAAATATCCTCCCTTCCCAGCTAATAATCCCAAAAGAAATAAGAATATGATGCACTGAGGCTTGAATCTTCATTCAATCATCAATCATCATCAACTTAATAAAAAACATGAACATATTTCTCTTAGTTGATCAATCCTGGGATAAACAAGGATAATATTTAAAACATCTCATCATCGTTGATCATAATCAAGGACACAATTTGAATTAGTTATGCAGCAAAGGATGATGAAAATTAACAGCTTTGTTGTTGCCAAAATCCATAAGAAAAGTTTTTGATAGTCCACTGTCCCTCAAGTTCCACAAATAAATTGAAAACACAGAGCGTAAGTAATAAAATTAAGAGCCAACTGAGAGCCACTATTCCACTAAAGAACGTGACAAATTCAAATATTAAAATAGCATGAAACAAAATCTCCATTTTTAGACAGGTGCTAGAGAACAAAATATCAAAACGTGCCAACACTAAAGTCCAAATGCATATTAAATTTAGAAATTAATAAACACTCGCGTACATTCAGATTATAATTAAATTATTCATTATCATTTTCGACCCAAATGACCCCCAGTAAATGTTACTCCTAATACTTAACAAGTAAAATTAATGACTAGCAAGAATGAAATATGGATGATGACTTCATTAAGCAGATATAAACGTTGTATCAACCCAACTAAAGTAAAATACAAGAGGGATATTACTAAAATTGCAATAAAAGAAATAAATAAGTTAATACCAAAATCGTCATCAGAACCAATAAGAAATAATCACAAAGTTTCACCTTTGGGACCTTGTGAAGGAGCGTGACCAAAACCATCCAATCCAAGACGCCTTTTTCTCCTCTTATACCAAAGGGCAAAAATGCCCACGCAAATAAGCACAAGTGCTCCCCCAATCCCAATTCCCACTCCTAGTGCCACTAAAGTAGTACTGTTCGACGACGGAGCACCCGTTCTAGATGTTCCATTACCCGACGTAGGCGGCGGAATTATCAAGGTCGCCGGAGAAGGCGGACTAGCAACGCCTGTAGATGGAGGAGTTATACTGGATTCCACCGGAGGTGGTGGAGCAGTTGCATTATCCGACGGCAAAAATGGCAACGTTGGGCCCGACGCCACTCCCGGAGGCCCAAAAGACATTACAGGACTTCTCTTTTCTTCTTATTTTAAGAAATTTCTTTTAGCACTCTGAAAATAAGATCTTGTATTTTGGGTTGGAGTGGAGGATTAGAGTGGACAGTTGGAGTAGCGACCAGACAAAAAGACTAAGGAAAAAGGTTTAAGACATGGTGGAGAAACGTGAACAGTGAAGAAGATGCAGAAATGGAAAACGTGAAACGTCGTCGTTTACAACTTGCGGAATATAGAGCACCTTCCTTTTTTAAATACGAGGGGCGCTTGTTTTATGACAGTACTTTGAAGCGTGTAATTCGGAGTCTGCGCACAATATGACGATACGAAGAATTACGGTTGAAAAAGAAAAGAAAAAGGTGGAATCAATAAAATAAAATGAAAAAAACGGGAAAGCACATCTCGCGCGTGCGATTACAGCATGTGATTGGAGCTTTTGTCGATCGTTAGTGGACTACTGCCCTTCCGTAGGCTTCTTGATCCGAGTTGGTGAACGACCATCAACCTCTTGCCTAGAAGAAAATTGTAGGCTCGTTCTCTCTTTCTGATTTTGCGATTTGCAACCGTATTTACTTTGTTATTTAGAAATGACGTCTACCATATAGTGAATAAAATATTTTCGATTGAAGAGTCGGCCTTTATAAGAAAAGTATTTCGTATATTTTTAAGAAAAATAATAATTCACCATTCTTTGCGATTAAGCACTATTTTTTTTTAGGGGTCATTTGGTACGAACACAAGTGATGCAGGGATTAGTAATACAGGGATTATAATACTGGAATTATTTTTTATCAAGTATTTGGTTTATTGTATTAAAAATTAGCTATGCAATGTATAATCTAACATTGTATTTGGTTTAAAACTGTACAAAATCTTCTTTACAATTATACCCTTGAATATTATTCTTTCTGTATGTAAAGAAATTTAGGAAAAGGGTTTGAGGGGCAGTTTAGTAATTTTAGGGTCTTATCCAAGTATAGTTAATGCAGGGATTAGTAATCCCTTGATTTCCTTGGTATTAGCTAAGTCCTCCTATGAAATATAAGTAATTCATGTATTAGATATGCATAAATTGAATTGAGCAACCAAACATTGTATTGAACGGATTAAATTTTTATATAGAAATTTTTTTACTTAGTACAGCCTACCAAACGACCCCTTAGGTCATAATTACTTTCAATTTTCATCATTTTTTTCACTTATCCCAAATTTTTTAAATAAATTTGAAATAGTCTCATCTTTAGAATCCACATCTTTGTGAGAAAGACCTACGCCTATTCTCAGAATCAGAACCTTCTATTCACTAGAAGCAATAAATTGAACTCATTATATAATGATCCACTGTAATATATATATATGTCCACTTGACTGGCTTTTTTGAGAATCTTTTATTGGTCTCATCATCTTGAACGAGAGTTAAGACCAAATATGAAAATGAATTTAAACTAAAACAGCTCATGGTGGATTATATCCGATAGGCAAATTGAATCTCATTCAATGCTGATTACGTCATGGATGTTCAATGGAATATTTAGAAGAAAAAATTGATCCAAGCTCTGGGGCTAATAATATTGAATATTTTGAATATTCAATAAATTGTATTTTTTTAAGCATTCCTACTACTTTCACTTGCTACTTTCTTACTTGGTTCTGGGGCTAATAATGCTTGCAAGTCTTCCATATTATATTTTATTTTATTAGTAATACTTTTAAGAGTGCCTCCACCCCACCCCCACGCCCACCCTCGATCCCCACATTTTTAAGAGTGCGTTTAATAAGTACTTTTGAAGTGTTAAATGACTTTAATGATCTTAAATAAAACTGCTGTAGTTTTTTGAAGGATGTCTTTTGTATAGACCAAAATCTGTTTTCATACGAAATATGACATTAAAAAAGTTTGCACGTGATTTTTGCCCTGCCCTAAATACTCCTAAAAAAAATACTCCTAAAAATAAATAAAATAGTTCAAATTGATTATTAGCCATTTTAATAATTAATTGGATCTATAATTACTCATATTTAACTATTAGGTCATTAATTCAAGAAAAATAAAATTAAAAATCATAAAATAGTACATCTTTTAATGTTTAATTCATAGAGCCTAGCATCATGTCAAATTAGTTTAGTTTCACATTTTGATGAATTAGGTTTTTTATTTTTATATTACTAGGACTTTTATTTTTTAGAAAATTAGTTAACAATTAAAGAGAGGGATTAATTAGGGTTGAAAACGAATTGGGCCACAATTCCAAAAGAAAGGAGCCCAAATATCCCAGCCCAACCGGCAGCCCACAAACCCCAAACCCCTTGCCTGATCTGGACCGTTGATCACAATGAGATCAACGGCCCAGAATCATCCTACACTAAATATAAAAACATCCTAAACTAAAACCTTAAACCTAATTCCCTCTTCCATCCCAACCCCATCCGCCGCTGCCCCCATCCGCTACTGCCGCGACTCACCACCACCAACTCGCCCAAAATCGGACGAGTTGAAACCCCAACTCGTCCGTGGTCCCCTCCCCTTCTGCCTCACGTACTAACCCTATTAAACCCTGACGAAAACTCGTACACTCGAGGGTTTTGGCACCATTTGGGACCACACTCGGAACAAATGGGGACCGTGGATTGATTATTAATCAATCCTCGCCTTCCATTTGTCCTGGATTCGGTTTTGAAAAGGGTTTTGGATTTTTCGACATAGGTGAGTTTTCTTGGATTTTTCTTTTGGTTTTTTTTTTTTTTTTCGTTTATTTTTGGGTTTCTTGGGGAAAAAGGGTTTTGGGGAGGTCTCCTATATATAATCGAGAATCCGTTTGGGAAAGGGCGGGTTTTGAGAGAGCTCTAAAAAAAAATTTCAGAGGGGGGAGAACAGAATAGTTTCTTTCCACAGTAAAGAGTGGCGGGTTTGTGAGAAACTAAAAGAAAAAGAGTAAAAAAAAAAAGAAAGAAAAGGAGGAAACAAGGAGGTTTAACAGAGAGTTCGTTTTTTTTGAAAAAAATGAGAAAGAAAGGCTGGGAAAAGGAAGTTCTGTGGTCGTTCGATTACTGTTGTTGGTTGCTGTTTAGTGTCGCGTGCTAATTAGGTATGTTTCACGCTATTTGCGATTATAAATTATGAATGAAGTGCATCGGTTCGAATGGATTTTATTTATCTGCTTCATGAAACTATAATCCTGTTGTCTTTCGTTTCTGCCTTAGCCATTCCGATTACTATCATACCTTATTGTTACGCTTTAGATTGCTTCGGATTGCTCGTTTAACATATATTCTTGTGTCGAATGAATGGTCATCTATGTCTGTCTTTTCTACTATCGCAAGACTATTGTGCTCATTTGATTGCTACCGGGCTACTAGTTGTTTCCTATTTGATTGCTAAAATCGCTAATAGTCTCTTTGTCCCTCATAATGTCTATTGTTAACTGTTGTTTAAGTACATTGAGAATATCTTCCTATTTTATAGTGCTGACTATTACCTGTTCTTCTTTCGTTTAGCTACTATTTTTAGCTTGACTTACTGTCTTCCAGTTGAAAACAGAATACAAGGTTTTGCGGTTGAATGTATTTTAAAGTGTACGAATTGATTTCATGTTAATGTATGTACGTAAGTAATTATTTGTTGATCATTTCGCTAAGACTGTTCACTCTTCTGTCCGGGGTTGTCGCTTGAAAGCCGTCCAGTGGTGGCTACTGTTAGTCGCTTTTTGTTTCTGAATAAGGTCATTTGTTAGAAATCGACGCTGAAATGAAGTGGTGTGATTCACTGCGTCGATCATTACTTTCTAGCAATGCTTGTTGATGTAAAATTTCAGAACCTGTATTACTATTTGTAAAGCTAACGGTCATATCTATGAGGGAATTAGTCCTACTTAAAATCTGTTCATTTTTTTGCAAATATGGCCGTTTGTGTAAAGTTAGTATTGAAACTAAAATGGGTTTCTTCTTATGGAACTAAAGACTGCAGCTGTAGTTAAAGCTATACTGAACAATGTGTTAGGCCTAATCAATTAACCATTGACGCAAATTAGGCTGAACACTGATACTAATGCTTAATCACAGCTAGTGTTAATAAGATATGCCAAGTTAGTAGAGGTGTGCCGTATAATTAATAACAATCGCTTATGGCCCTCTTAATTAATTAAAGTGTATTATCAATACAAATGAGCCTTGACTCTTAATTTTAGTAGTTAAAATTAGGAAGCAATTAATTGCGTTGTCGCTATGGGTACGGTTTCCGTGACATAATGACAGTGCCAACCTTCGGGGGTGCCTTTTAGGTGGCCCGATTTAAACAAATTTGAATAATTAAAATTAATTTGAGGTGTGCCATATCAAATAAATTTACAAACATATGGCCCTCACTAATTAAACACTTAGAAAATCGAGGCGTGCTATTTAGCAAATTCCATGGCCCTCGACAAATTAAAAACACGTAGTTGCTTTAGGCGCGCTATTATAATAATTAAATTTCCTAAATTCGGATGCGCATTTGTGTGACCCAAATTCAAAATCCCGATGTTTAATTAAAAGGTGTTACAAATTACGGGTGCATTTATGTGACGTAATTCGTGACATATTTTGATTAACATCGCAATTCTCCAATAATTTAAAAGCGGAAAAGCGGAATAAAGTAAAATGCACCATAGGTTAATAATAGGTATTAAAATCGGATAATGAGCCAGTTATAACAATTAAGCGACCTTGCTAGAACCACGGAATCCGAGGGTGCCTAACACCTTCCCTCGGGTTAACAGAATTCCTTACTTAGAATTTCTGGTTCGCAGACTTCAAAAGAAAGTCGAAATTTTCCTCGATCTGGGATAAAAATAAATCGGTGACTTGGGACACCAATTAAATATTCCAAGTGGCGACTCTAACTAAACAAAATTAAATAAATAATCCCAGTTTGAATAATGTCACTTTAATTGAAAAAACTCTTTTTATACATTTCCTTCCCCGGGAATGTACGGAAAGAGGTGTGACCATCGGTCGAGCTTGTTCAAGATACAGCAAGGTCAATGGCCGAGATTCCAACATGAGCCGTGGTCAAGACATCGGCGGAGATCGTAGTCAAGACGTCAACATGGGTCAAGGTCGAGATTGACTACCGATGATAAGACTTGTAACGGCTAGTTTGGCAGAATAGGGTACTGAAAGGGAATATTTAGTGGATATTCCTTACATTTGTACTGTTAGGGATTCCTAGAAAAATGGCCCCATATATATAGAAAGAATAGACAATGCAAGGGGCATGTAATATTCATTCTGATAAGAATACTTATGAGGAGAAGACTTTTCCTCTTGCAAAAACACAAAGATTACCTTTTTACAAAGATTCTTGTTCATATTGTTCCCTACTTCTCTATCAGATCTGAGGACCATTCATGCGAATCTTGGATCTATCTGTCATTCATCATTGTCAGGTAAAATATTCGTCCAATCCATCCATTATTGGTGAATCATTTTCTTTATTTACTTAAATGTCATCTATTGACATATATTGTTAGTTATTTCTCCCTTAATGTTCTTGCTTTAAGAGTATTTCATATTTATTGCTACCAACTATATACGGAATCTGTCCCAACTAATATACGTCTTTGTGCTTAATATCTAGAGTTATTATCCTTAACTAGATTTAACCCCTCATTATATAAATTTAATAGTTTAATCGAAAATTATATTTTTTGGTCAAATAATTTGGCGTCTTATGTGGGGATCTTCTAGCTAAGTCTTTAGTTTCTTCTAGATCTACAACCGACACTAGTTGCTGATGTAAAAAAACAAAAAAACAACAAAAAGAAAATCTTCTTCTCTGTGTATGCATAGATCTAACATGGCAGGTAACAGAGAAGAAAGAATGAGAATAATGAGTGACCTCCCATCCAACCTCATAGACGTCATCTACGGAAGCTCTGAAGCAATGGACGAGGGCATAACGCCCAATGCCTCCCCTAGGCAAGGTGGATCCCCTCCCCTCCACTGCAGCATAACAAAATCCCTTGGCAAGACAGCCTCCACGTCCGTGGGAGAGGAGACACCGCTAGCTATAAAGAAACTCCTTGAGGCATGGTTGACCGATACACTAACCAGCATCCTCCATAAGCCCGTCAAGTACGCGGCCGCAGCAAATGCGAGAACCTGTGCCGCACCACCAATGAACGAGCAACATGATCAACTTCCCCCCTACCCATCCGCGATGACAGATATCACTCACGATGTTGTTAAAATGCAAGCGATGGCGCTCTCATAACCACTCTTAAAAGGATGGAGGAAATGGAAAATGAGAGCAAGGCACTTCGGGATCAAATGAGAGAGCACCAATAAGGGTCGATAAAATAAAGGGTGCTCCTAAGTTATTGCCGAAGAGAGATGTCGGTCGGTTGGTCGAGCAGTCGTACAGTGATAGTTCTGCCCCACATTCCATACCGAAGACATTCAAAATGCCGCCTTACCTGAAAATATACAATGGCACGACCGAACCTGAGGATCATGTGACTCACTACCCCGGCGCTGTGAAAGGCAATGACCTCGCCAAAGAACAAGTATCCTCTATTTTGCTGAAGAAATTCGGCGAAACCCTCACGGGAGGGCATTAAGTTGGTACTCGCAACTACCGGCTCATTCCAACGAAACCTTCGAGGAGATGGCCGATAAGTTCGTGACGGCCTATGCCGGGGCCAAGAAGGCCGAGGCGAGAGTGAATTATATCTTTGCTATCAAGCAGTCCCCGGGAGAAGGACTGAGAGGCTTCCTCGCCCGTTTCAACCGAGTGAGAATGACTCTGCCCAATGTATCAGAAGGAATGGCGGTAGCTGCTTTTCAAAACGGGCTGAACAAAAATGGTTCGAGAGCGACAAGAAAATTATTAAGTCGACTTATGAAATACCCCCCCCCCCCTAACAACTTGGGATGAAATGCCGAAGTACGAGCAGACGAAGACGACCTCAATGGGCCAACTCATCGACTGACCTCAGTACAAGCAGAATTCAGAAAAGATCAGAGAAGTAATATTAGAAGAGATGTGGCAACCTCACCGCCGAACCGGGAATGACATCTCCCATATGTCAGAACTATTGTTGTATCCTCACCTCGCCATGAAGAAGGCCCACCCCGATCAGGAACAGGGACTCATCGGAATGAAAGAGGTATGCCCCTTTTGTTATCCACTCACAATTTTTGCGTGTCACCTACAGAGAAGGCGAAGCTCGGACCAAAGGTAAAGTATCCGCAAAAGATGAGGTCAGACCCGAATACCAGAAAATCAGATGCCCTCTGCGAGTTCTATCAAGAGCGAAGACATAAAATCGAAGATTGCATCGCCCTAAGACAGGAGGTTGTAAACATGCTGCGACAGGGACACCTCAAAGAATTGCTGAGCGATCGGGGAATCACCAACTTTGCCAGGGCATGCGAACAACATCAAGGGTCGCAAAAGCCACCCTCGCCAGCCCACACCATCCACATGATCATCGGCGGAGGAGACGATGCTTCTATCTACAGCGTGAAGTTCACCATGAGTCACAAGCTCAAACGTTCGATCACCCACGAACGGTATGATGAACTCGAAGAAAGTATCATCTCCGATAAGTCAGATACCACGGTTTGGCATTCCCTCACTATGACACTCTTGTTATTACTTTATGAATTTTAAATACCGACGTAAGACGGATTATGGTAGACGATGGGAGCGGCATGTGTATTATCCATCCCCGAGTACTCACACAAGTGAAACTCGATCTAACAGGCTTTAACAATGTAGTTGAATGAACATCTGGCGAGATCACACTCCCCGTCCTGGCGGGCGGCGTCACTCTAGAGATCACATTCCACATCATGGACTAGGACACGACATACAACCCTATAATAGGGCGAACGTGGATACACATCATGAGGGCCATACCCTCCAGCTTGTACCAAGTCATCAAATTCCCAGCTCCATAGGGCATATTCAGCATAAGCGGGGAACAACACACATCCCAAGAGTGCTACCGCATCGCCCTAGACTGCATGTCCACCCAACAAATGAGAGATAAAGGAAGGAAGCATAGGAATCAACAAGGTCGAGGTCGGTAGGCGACGACATCGAGGACGTCATCGGAGAGGCCACAGGATCGACCATAGAGGACCTCGACCCCGTTCAGCTAGACGTCAACGACCACAGCAAGAAATCTTACATCGGCTGCAAACTCCAAGAATCGGGTATATTTCAAAATTTTCTAATTGCTAACGCGGACTTGTTTGCTTTTAGCCATGCAGATATGCCAGGTATCCCAAAGAAGATCGCCACACACAGATTGAACATCGATCCACTCTACCCCCCGATAAGGCAGGTTCGACATAAGTTCAATTCCGCAATCTGTGATGCAGTGCGCGAAGAAATGGAAAAATTATTGGAAAATGGCTCTGTCGGAGAATCAAAGTACCCCCAATGGGTCGCCAACGTGGTCATGGTGCAAAAGAAAAATGGCAAGCGGCGGATGTGCGTACATTTCACCAACTTGGACAAAGCTTGCCCCAAGGATTCGCTTCCACTACCTCATATCGACCAACTCATCGATGTGATAGCCGTGCATGAGTTGCTGAATTTCTTGGATGCCAACTCGGGCTACAACCAGATCCTTATAGAGGAAGAGGACCAGGAAAAGACCACCTTCATCACCCACCAGGGGACGTACTGCTACAGGGTCATGCCTTTCGGATTGAAAAATGTGGGGACAACTTGCCAAAGGCTGGTGACAAAGATGTTCAAAGAAAAACTCAAAAAAATGATGGAGGTATATATCGACGACATATTGGTCAAGTCCAAAAAGAAAGAAGATCACATCGAGCATTTAAGAGAAGCCTTCGACATACTCAGACAATACAACATGAAATTGAACCCCAAAAAATATGCATTCGGCGTGGCCTCAGGAAAATTCTTGGGTTTCCTAGTGTCGCAGCGGGGTATGGAAGTCAATCCGGACCAAATCAAGGCCATCGAAGGTATACCAGAGCACTTGACCACCAAAAAGCAAGTCTAGAAGCTAACCGCTCGTATCACCGCTCTGTCAAGGTCCATCTCGCTATCTTCCAATAGGTGTCACAAGTTCTTCGGCATACTCAAAAAAGAGAACGGCTTCTAATGGACCCCTGAGTGCGCCCAAGCACCGAAGGAGTTAAAGGTGTACCTGTCCTTGCCACCGTTGCTGTCAAAATCGGAACCAGGACAACCTCTCCTCATCTATCTCGCCGTGTCCGAAGTAGCTATCAACGCAGTTTTTGTCCAAGAAAATAAAGGTACGCAATCTCCCATCTATTACATTAACAAGACGCTAGTCGACGCGGAGACGAGGTACCCCCACCTTGAAAAACTGGCTCTAGCCTTAGTCGTAGCTTCACGGAAGCTTAGATCGTATTTCCAATGCCACCCCATCTCGATCGTCACGACTTTCCCCTTAAGAAGCATTTTACACAAACCCAAACTTTCGGGCAGATTGGCCAAATGGGCCATCGAACTAAGCGAGCACGATATTACATATCAACCGCGAACGGCAATAAAGTCTCAGGTCCTCGCCGACTTCACTGCACATATGCTGTCTGAAGTCGAAAAGGAAGCCGTCCATGCTTCTTCCCAAGTACACGACCTCTGGGTCTTATACACCGACGGTGCATCTAACGCGTCGGGGTCCGGACTGGGACTCGTACTCGAAGTCCCAACAGGCAAAGTGATTCGCCAGTCTATAATGTACCCAGACATGACTAAACGAGGCCGAGTATGAGGCCATAGTTACAGGACTAAGACTAGCACTCAAATACGGGGCAAAGCGGCTAAGGCTGCGCTGCGATTCTCAGCTTGTGGTCAACCAAGTCACAAGGACTTTGCATGTCAAGGAGCAAAGGTTACAAAAATTCCAGACTGAAATCTGCAAATTACTACTCGAGTTCAACGAATGTCAACTCGACCAAATCCCCTGAGCGTAGAATGTCGAGGCGGACGGCCTCGCCAAATTAGTAGCAGCCACCAAAAACATCACAACCGGAGACCAAAATGTGGTCCACCTCCTCAACTCGTCGATAGACCAAATCGAGGTAAGAACTATAAACCTAACATGGGAATGGCGCAACGGTATTATTACATATTTGCAGGACGACATACTCCCAATGATAAAAAAGAGGCCAAGGAGCTGCGAATGTAAGCGGCCAGGTATAGCATCGTTCACAACGATCTGTACAAAAGGACATGTGGTGGCCCCCGGCGAAATTCTTAGGCCCAAATCAGACGCGGCGCGTCCTTGAAGAAGTGCACGAAGGCCACTGTAGAGCTCACTCCGGCAATCGAGCATTGGTCAGGTGCCTCATACGAGCGAGATATTACTGGCCCACCATGAAAAAGAAGGCCACAGATTTCGTAATAAAATATGAGCAATGCCAGAAGTACGCCTCAATGATCCACCAAGCAGGCGAACACCTAAGCTTAGTAAATTCTCCTTGGCCGTTCATCAAATGGGGAATGGATACCGTGGGCCCCCTCCCGGCCGGACAAGGTAATGTACGGTTTCTCTTAAACTGATTATTTCTCTAAATGGGTGGAAGCAGGAGCATTCACCCAAATACGCGAACAGGAAGTAATCACCTTTATATGGAAGAACATCATATGTCGTTTCGGTCTCCCTAAAGAAATCAGCTGTGACAACGGACCTTAATTTGTAGGAAAGAAGGTCGCCGACTTTTTTGAAAAATGGCACATCAATAGAATACTTTCAACGCCTTACCACCCTGCGGGTAACGGACAAGCGGAATCCTCCAACAAGTCAATACTGAACATCATGAAAAAGAAACTTGAAGACGCCAAGGGACTGTGGCTGGAGATATTACCAGAAGTACTCTGGACCTACCGAACAACACCAAAAACGAGCACCGGGGAAGCGCCATACTCGCTAGTCTACGGGACTGATGCAGTAATACCAGTCGAGGTCGGGGAGCCCAGTCTAAGATATTTTTGCGAAAGCGGACCCCAGAACGATGACAGCAAAAGGCAGGAACTCGACGAAGTCAAGGAACGAAGAGATATGGCCTACGTGAGAATGGTCGCCCAAAAACAGCAAACATAACAGCTACTATAACAAAAGAGCAAAGATTAGGCCACTTAAAGTCAGATATTACGTGCTTAAGCTAAAACACAAGCAAGCAAAGATCCACGGGAAGGAAAACTAGAAACAAACTGAGATGGCCCCTACAAAATCACGACAACGGCAAGCAAAGGCTCATTCACACTAGAAACAATGGAAGGAAAGCGATTACCAAACAACTGGAACATTACACACCTCAAGTACTTCAACTTTTAAAGACGAGGTCCCCAAAGTCGTACTCTTTTTCCCTCACTCGAGTTTTGTCCTAAATAGGTTTGCTCAAGGAGGTTTTTTACAAGGCGATGACGGGGATTCTTCAGGATTGAAGTGCACACTGACGAAGACACTGGACGACCAGTTCATTGCTCAACCTCTCACTACTTTTCTAGCTCGACTAATTAAGGGACTAGATAGACCGGGACTGGGACTGAACTACCAGCTAGTGCCCGGAAAATATGTAAATCTCTCCAAGAATATGAATAAAGCACAAGCACAAGCACAAGCACATAAAGTTTATTCCCGCTCTCCCCAGTAAAGGTTACATTCGGCCTCGTTCGAATTAACATATATTCGGCCCACGACCTCAATTAATTAAAGGTTACATTCGACCTCGTTCAAATTAACACCTATTCGGCCCACGACCTCAATTAATTAAAGGTTACAATTGACCTCGTTTGAATTAACACATATTCGGCCCACGATCTCAATTAATTAAAGTTTACAATCGACCTCGTTCGAAGTAACACTTATTCGACCCACAGCCTCAATTAATTAAAGGTTACAATCGACCTCATTCGAATTAACACTAATTCGGCCTATAGCCTCAATTAATTGAAGGTTACATTAGACCTCGTCCGAATTAACACCTATTCAGCCCACGACCTCAATTAATTAAAGGTTACATTCAGCCTACTCGAAGAAATTTGTTACGACAAAGGCAACCCAGCAACAAAATCAGAAAAACGCACAAACCCGGACAAATAAAAGGAATTAGGTACGAATAACAAAACTAACACTTCATACTTAGAATATTTTTTTACAAAGGATGCACGTATACAAAAAGTACACATGAATCTGCGGCTAAACCAAAAAGAACAACAGCTAATCACCGCCTGACCCAGCAGCGCCACCAGCTTGATCGTCTAGACCGTATCCACTTACCTCCTCGCCATCGCCATCGCCATCGCCAGTAGGATATTCATCCTCATACCAGGCATCATGTTCGATCCGATCCACGCTCGCATCCTCCCCATCGTCACCGGCTTCCGGTGTAGCGGGAAGCAAATCGAGCCTTACATTCCTTAGCACGAGCGTCCTCGAAGTCGGTTTCTGAAATAGCCCTCGTCCCCATCGAATCCTTGAATATATCCAGCTGGGCCTCAGCATGAATCCATTCCTTGTACAAATCCCGCGGAACGTTAGGAAAAGCAGAAGTGTGGGACGAGGACGGCTGAGCCAAAAACTGTGCCTTCTCGGCCTCTAGAACTGCAACTCGATCACTAAGGCTCAAAGCCTCTTTCTCCAGCTCCCCTATCCGCTCATCAAGCCGCTCCTCCTTGAGCCTGGCCGTCTTCAAAGCACTCTCCCGCTCAGAACGAAGAATGCGGATCACGATTGTGAAAGCCTCCGCCTTCCTCGCAGCCAATAACTGGGCCAATTCCGCTTTCTCTAGGACCGCCACCTTATCAGCAACCTCGCCACTCAGAGCATCCACTTTGAGTTGACACTCCTCGAGCTCGGCGCTCAATGAAACGACTTGGGCTTGAAGATCAGCGTATTGAGCCTCAACCCCCTTGCTCACCTTGAGTTCCTCTTCTTTGTCCCGCAACGCCCCCTCGAGCTCGCTACATTTTCCAACGACCCTCATCAATTCATTATCCTTCTCCTTCAGTTCACCTCGGAGAGCCTGGAAAGTGTCGCTTCCATCGAACCGCCTGCAGATCTCGTGGTGTTTATCACAGTATCTGCGATATTTTCGCTCCACCTTCTAGAAAATGGCCTTACGCCTCTCCTCTCGGCGGGCGCTCTCGATCTCCAAGCTCACGGTCTGAAAGAAAGACAGAACGAGTAAGAACAAAACTGTACTTGACATAAAAAACGAAGAAAGATCAAAGGCTTACCTAATAGCGAGATCGGCTATACTCCTCGACAAAGTGGCGTCCTTTACTTTCTCAAGGGTCTTACCCTCCACATCGTAACAGAGGGGACCAAGAGAAGGGACCACGTCCTCCATATCAACAAGCAGAACTCGGTCCAAGGGGATCACGATAATCCGCGTGGTCCCCTTCAACCTCACCTCGAGTTAGGTAAGTCCTTCCCCCATCATCCTAACTTCTTCAAGTCCATATCGAAGCCCGTCTCGTAATCTTCTTCGGCTACACTTTTTTCTTTTGTGTCAACCCGGGAAAAAGGATCCTTGGCTAGTAGCGAGGCTAATGGCTCGTCCTCCCGTAAGACGTCAGGGCTCTCGCCGACGGCCTTCAAAATCCATCATGGCCTCAGGGAGAGACGTACATTCCTCGGCCCCCAACGACGGCAGAATCGTGGGAGGTAACTCGGCGCCATCTCCAATTTCTATGGTCGCCGTTTCTCGGACGACGAAATCCTCTATCACCGAACTCCCCGCACGGGCAACTTTCGCCGACATCTACAGGTCGCCTCTTGCAGAGAAGCAAGTTATCGCCATTCGGCGATGATCCTTCCTCATCGTCCTCGTCTACTAGATGACGCAAAGGGGAAGTCGAAAGCCCTACTGCTAGAGTAGTCGACAACCGAGCAGACCTCACCGTAGCAGAAGGAACAGAAGCGGCCTTCCTCTTACGAAATGTTGGAGCAAGAGCCTTCTGCCTTCTCGAAGGTTCCCGGGCTGAAAAAGAAAAATTAAAAGACCGTCATTTCCCGTACAAAACCGCAACGATTAGCCAACCACGAGATCAAAATAGTATAGATAAGATAATTATGTATGCGTAAATAAATACATATAGACGAACTCATCGGTCGCGGAAGGCACAGGCCTGAATTTCTTGATAAAGGCCAACCATTCACGAATCCCCATTGTGTGAGGCAAGACCTGGATGACCCAGTCATAAATGTCCCCGACCAAGGGAGGGGGCAAAGTCTCAGCTGCACGAAGAAGGGACGGAATGTTAGACTACGACTAAAACAGGAAAAATGAATGCTCGGCAAAAAGATACTTATGGGCGTAATTCCAAGCCTCGGGGAACCCGCTTGCGTTGGCCACCACGTCCTTGGTCTTGACAAAGAAATAGTTGAGCCAGAACTGACGATTCGCCTTATCGTCCATCTTCACTATCAAACTTTTACTTCCTCGGTGGCGAAGCTGTAGCATCGTCCCCCTATAGAAACTAGGGGCGAAAAGATGCATCAGGTGCCGAAGTGAGACCCCACGGCAGCCAACTCCGCATATTTTGTTAGCATAGAGATAGGCTTGTAAATATAAGGGGAGATCTAGGCCGGGCAGACGTCGTAGTAGCGGCAGAATTCCTCCGCCAATGGGAGAAGAGGAAAAGAATAGCCTACGTAGAACAGATACGCATAGAACGCGCAATATCCTGAGCGATGTATCTGTACAACATCGTGCCCCGCCGGAACTAGATCGATATGAGCCAAAATTTTGAACTTTTTCCTAAACGCAGTGAGGTCAACCTCGTTCATCATCGACTCTAAGACCTCAACATCGTCTTCGGGCAACTTCGAAAAGTTAGATCTAATCTTTTTATTATGAGGAATTATTTCTTCCACCGTAGGGACCCCTCATCTTCAGGGGCAACGGAAACACCATCCCCATGAGAAGGTATGCGCACTGCCAAAGGGGTAGGGTTAAGTGCCATACTGCAACCAGAGGGTGCATTAACCATATTCACAAGAGAAAATATCTTAAGCACTGAAGGGTCCAGAACAACTGAAATCATTGGAACCGAGGGAATGGATATGCAGTGACGAAGCAAGAAGAAACAAGGGTTTGATATGGAGAATGAAGAAAGGGACACAAGGATTCGATAATGCAAGTATTCAAAACAAACACAAGGGACCTCAGGTCCATATTTATTAGATTTCATGCACCAAGACCTAGAAATCAAGCCATCATTGCCTAGCGCAGGTATCAAAACTGCAGAGGCGGGGGAAACGACATAAGGGATCGGGAAAGCGCGTCACATTGAGGTATGATGTCATGACGTCATTCTGAAATAATGCATCCCCAAAGTTTGCAGCTCACGAAAAGTCATATTGCCACCTCGCCTAAAGCGTCGCCGCACTACTCGCTCGTCCAATTTTCGTCAACTACGACAAACAGAGTTCGTTCATCAAGGCCGTCCGAGCTCGGCCTTAATAAGCGGAGGGACTAACTGTATAGGCCAAAATCTGTCTTCATAATATTTAACGAAATATGGGATTAAAGAAAGTTATCGGTCGAGCTCGCCCAAGACGCAGTGAGGTAAATGGCCGAGATTCCGGCATGAGCCGTGGTCAAGACATCGGCGGAAATCGTAGTCAAGACGTCAACAAGGATCGAGGTCGAGATTGACCACCGATAACAAGACTTGTAACGGCTAGATTGTCATAATAGGGTACTGTTAGGGAGTATTCTAGTGGATATTCCCTACATTTGTACTGTTAGTAATTCCTAGAAAAATGGCCATATATATATAGAAAGAAGAGACAATGCTAGGTGCATGTAATATTCATTCTGATAAGAACACTTTTGAGGAGAAGACTTTCCCTCTTGCAAAAACACAAAGATTACCTTTTTACAAAGATTCTTGTTCATATTGTTCCTCACTTTTCCATCAGATCCGAGGACTGTTCATGCGAATCTTGGATCTATCTATCATTCATCATTGTCAGCAAAATATTCGTTCAACCCCTTCCATTATTGGGTGAATCATTCTCTTTATTTACTTAAATACCATTTATTGACATTTATTATTAGTTATTTCTCCCTTAATGTTCTTGCTTTAAGAGTATTATATATTTATTGCCACTAACCATATACGGTATCTGTCCCAACTAATATATATTGTTGTGCTTAATATCTAGAGTTATTATCCTTAACTAGATTTAACCCCTCATTATATAAGTTTAATAGTTTAACCGGAAATTATATTTTTTGGTCAAACATCTTTTGCAAAGCTTGAAATGAAAATTAATTGGAGTAACTTCCTCGAAAGGAAATTAATCAGTAATCTCGTCAACTAAACTAATCTCTGTTTCATCTAAAGTGCCAATAACGAGTTTGAGAAGGGAAATATTTGTAACTTCAATCCAACCATGACTGAGTAAAAGAAGCATAATTTCGCGCAGTATCCACTTAAAATTCGGTTCATTACTATCAATAGTGATTACTTCAGCGTGTATTGCTTAGAATAAGTGGACAAATGAAGATGTCCTTTCCATTTCTAGTACTATTTGTGCAAATTAGTTCGATCACTACAAATAGCATAAAAAAGCAATAATACAAACATATTTTTGTGATGTATGCATGTGAATATAAGATTAGGCAAGATTAAAGTGTTCACTTTGACAAAAAGTACAAATAGCACTATCACGAATAAAATGAGAAAAGTCGCTTGAAATGGTTTGATCATATTCTGTATCGACTTTTTAATATATCAATATGTAGATGTGAAATCATTACGAATAAAAATGTTAAAACGAAATGAGATAGACATAAAATTTATTGAAAGACCTAATATCTTATAGTTGATTTTTCTTCTTCTTCATGTTAGTATATATTAGGTCCTGTGAGTATTTTAATCTTGTCAAAGATTTACACATTAGTAGAAGATTTAGATAGCTATAAATATTTTTTATTTATATTCATATAATATTAATTAAAAATAAGGTCAAATTGAGCAACATAATTAGTGAAATTTCATATAATCCATCTCGAATTCTCAATTTACGAGCCGTTATTATTGCTCCTATACTCAAGCCCGCAAAAATTAGAGGAAGAAAGTTCAAAACATAAATGAGTCTAAATAGGCCGTCTCAATAAGATTGGAGGTTAAAGTCAAATTTTACAAAGAGACCTTAAGTAAGAATATCAAAGATAATTTTGCAATGAAAAAGTGTAAAATAAATGTTGAATAATAAAACCGACTCAAGAATTTGATAAGTTGATATATAACAACTGCATACCTAGTGAAAACCCACAAAATGGGATTTGAGGAGGTTGAGTGTAGGCAGACCTTACCTCTATCTTGGGAGATAGAGAGATTGTTTCAGAAAGACCTTCGACTCAAGAGAAAGCAAGGCAAAAAGAGGTCAAATAAGGACAATCAATTTAATGTAGAATGAAAATGAAAGTAACGAAAGCGAATAAGTCATGATAAAGCTGTCTAAAAAGAAGCAGTAGCTACCACAAATAAATAAGATATCGAAGTATAAGAAACAATAGATAGTAGCAGAAATCGAATGGTAAGAAACTATAGAGCAATATAAGTTAATATAACGATATCGAAAAGTGTTGCATTGCTTCAATATAATGATTGCTTGTCGTAATGCTTTGAAGAAGATAACTTGAAAGTCGCAGTAAGTTGCCTATTAAAAGACGTTTCAATATTGAGAATAAGAAAAGTAAAAGAGAGAATGAAAAAGAAAAATATGTAAATAATACTGTAGTAGTTGTTACGATAGAACAAAGGCAAAAAAAAAAAAAAAAAAAAAAAAAAAAAAGCTATCCTACCCATGTAAAGAAATAATTCATTAAGAAATTATTCAATTCTATAATTATTACAATGATCCTCACAAGTTATTGCACTGGCTCCAAAAATTCTTTTTACATTGAAACGTACATACAATTTTTTTTAATAATACATATACAATACATCTTTAAGAAAAAACGGGCCCACCAAAAAGTTGGGGCCCTACACGATTGTTTTACTGGCCTTATAGTTGAGCCACCCCTTAGTCTACAATAACAATAACAAACCCAGTAAAATCTCATAAGTGAGGTATGGGGAGGGTAGACTGTATGCAGATCTTACCGCTATTCCGGAGGAATAGAGAAAATGTGCACGAAAGACCCTCGATTCACAAAAATAAAAAAATAAATAATAAATAATAGATCTGTGACAACAACAAAAGTCAAAAAAATAATTTAGCAACAGAGCCACCCATGAGTCTAATTCCGTAAATTTGGCACTAAAAAGGTAGAAACGTATTACATGCAGAGGAGGACAGATAAGCGCGGAGTATGCAAAGTTGTAAAGAGGGATTGCAAAGTTAGTATAAATATTTATTCGCACTCCAAATTTATACTAAATCATTAATTTGATATTAATAGTAAAAATTATAGTAAAAATATAGATCTCTAAACATATATTTTACATTCATGAATTCAATAAAGCCAAGTTAAAATTTGCCAGCTGGTCAAAAATAATTATATTTGCTAGCTAATATTCAAAAAATTTACATTGATTGTGCATAAAATATGTATACTTTTTTTTTGTATATTCTACATTAATAAATAAATAAAATATATATTATCGATTATTACTTTAAAAGCGACTATACTGTATAGTGTTTTCTAAAATAAGTATTTTTTCTTTTTGGAAAATAAGTATTTTGATCTTTGCCAAACAAGCTATTTCAGGAATTTTGGCACTAAAAAAGTAGATATAGATTACATGCTGAGGGAATCAGTGGCGAAGTCAAAAAATTTAATTAGAGCGTTCAATACCAGTGAGTTATACAAAAATATTTAAAATTTATTTTTAATTAATAATAAATAATATTTTACTTTATATATAATATAATTTTTTGACGAAGAGATCCAAGCTTTGACCAACATAGCTTCGCTCCTAGGGGACAGGTAACCAATGATGCGAAGTTGTAGAGAGAGGGAATCACAGATCATGGTCCCATTAGAGGAGTTACTCCCTGGGATTTCCTAACAAATCAGCAAATTAATTGCGCAACGGAAATTCAAGGTGCAAAATGACGAAAATAGACACATGACACGTTTTATTCCTCCTTTCAACAATAAATTTGGTCGAATCAATCAAACCGGACGATCCCCGTCACAGTCCCCCCCCACTCCTCACTCCCCACGCGGCGTTCCCTCCTCTTCTTCAAGCCGTCAACCCAAATTGTACACTTTTACCAGTACTGTTCCTCTGTTTGAACATCTGACAGTTAGAGCGAGAAAGTTCTCTCTCTAGAGAGATAAAGAGAGCGCACCACGCTCTCACCAAAAACCTATCAGTCTTCGCTTTGATTTCCATCATTTCTTCTTTTTCTATCACATTGACGATTGTGTTTAGTTGATACCTGAAATTTTACGGCATGATCTTATGCGAATGTGTATGTCCGCTGATCTGTTGCTGTTTTGATTGATGAGAATTGAGAAATTCAGGAAGTTGTGTTTCTGGTGAATTAGCGTGAAGCATTTGATTTGGAGGAGGTCACGACATGAGCACCCAACGGCAGGCGGTGACGGTTCGGGACCTCATCGAAGAAGCTAAAAAGCGGATTGTAATCTTGCTCCTATGTGTCATTGGACTGTCATATATGATGTCTCGTGAGTGTCCACTTTTTGTTTCAGTTTTCGCTCCTACTTGTTTGGATTAGCTCTAAGTTAAAGGTTTGTGATGTGCTTTTTGCTGCACGGAATGTATTTTTATTGAGACGTTGATTGAATTTAATAAGTAGGTAACAACTATCCCTAGTTCACGAATTTAGCATTTTAAATAGATATGGTTCAGGAATAAATCCAAGAGGAGCTCAAGGCTTCCCCGTGGTTTGTCACTTGCTGTGACCAATGGTGGAGGTAGGAATTTCATCAAGGGGATTCAAAAAATTACTCTCTATCTTTATAAAGTAGGGGTAAGGTATGCGTGCACACTACCCTCCCCAAACTCCACTTATGCCATTACAATGGGTTTGTTGTTTTATTGTATTCAAAAATCTACTCTATATATATATATATATATATGCATGCACATAAAAAGGTTATTCACCTATATCCTACAATTCTCCAGCGAAGGAGATTCAGTTGAATCCCCGTCGATAAACATGGCTCTGCCACTGGTTGTGACATTGGTGAATGTTTGCGGGGATGGTAATAGACGTCGAGTATGTTACTACTTACTCTCTGTATATTGAACCATGCTTCATGTGTTGCTCACAAGTTCTTTCCTTTGCATTCAACCAATTCCCCTGATTCAAACCACCAAAGGTGTTGCAGGACTTTGAACTCACTTCTGCCTGTCAAGGGTGGTGGTGGTGGTGGGGGTCATATAAGATGTTCAATCTGAGTTCCTTAAGTAGTATCTCTCTACTGTTAAAGAAGCATGTTATGCGTGTGCATAGTTGAAGTCATCTGGCACTATGAGGTTTCTCAACATACTAGATTCCCAAAATATTTCTTTTCCATTTTACAGTGTTTAGGAATTTGGTTGTTTGGTAGGTGACTCATTGAAAATCACTAAGTGTATGTAGGTATGTACAAGTTGAATGTGAGTGGGATTTGCTGCCTGCATATCATAGATATTTATTCATCTGAAATATCATCCATCTTGTAGATATATATGGTAAGGCTGCGTACAATAAACCCTTGTGGTCAGGCCCTTCCCTGGACCCCGCGCATAGCGGAAGCTTAGTGCACTGGGCTGCCCTTGCCTTTCCATATCTATTAATACTAGGAAAACGCCAAAATAAATGCAAGAGGTTCCATGTGTTTAACGGAAGAAAGTTAGGGTTCTTCCTTCTGTAGAAATGTTGTTCTGCCAGAGGATTAAAGTACTTGAGCAGAAGGTTAGGTCCCATATGTAATTCCCTTATAAATTAATTATAATGTCGGAGCTTGAATAGTTATGCGTTTATGATGCAAGGAGGTATCATAGTATCTACATGAATGGCAGCAAATTTTGACTTTATTTCTCTGTTTCTCTCCCTCTTGTGCTGTGTATCTCTACTGATATTATTTGAGGTCATTTGGGGAATATGTGGGTTCATCGAACAAAACATTCACTTAGAATATAGGTTGTTCGTAGAGAGAAATTTGCTTCTCTCTCTCTCTCTCTCTCTCATACGTGTTTCTTTCTTGTCTTTTGCTAGAATCACATAGGTGCTGTGGTTATCATCATATCTTCTTTGTCCAGTACTCCTACCATGAGATTTATTTCCTCTTTGGTGAGAAAGCAGAGATTGAGGGTGAAAAGGATTCAGTAGGACAGGGGAGTGCTTTTGTCGAGACTATGTCAAATGATTATGAATAATATGAACCATATTTCCTTTAAATATTCACTTGAATTCTTGGAGATGCTGTATATTGACTTGTCACTTGATAAAGTAGTGAAATAATTGAAGACATAACAAAGATAATAGGTAACCAGTTTGGTTTTATCAGTACTTTCTACCTGTATGGCTTTAACTTTGAGTCTTATGTCCATGTAGAAAATTTAGACAGAACACAATTAGATTGCCAAATGTTAGTTTGCAAACCCTTGGAATAACTTAAAGCAATGTTGTCCAGTCATTACTTATCAAAAAAAGAAAATAGAGATGAAGCAAAGTTGTCCAGTCAGGATTTGACTTGAGAATTCAGAATGAAGTGGATAATTATTTTAGAGAATTGCAAAAAAGATTTAGCAAGGAAGACTAACTATTTGAGTTCTGATCGCATTTGAAAGTGTGTCGTAAGCTACTGTTCCAAACTTTAAAAGCTCATTCAGTTACTGAAACTGCTCTCAAACAAACGCGCAAGAAGCTTTAAACTACAGGAGACCTGTGCAAGAATTTAGAAACTTAATGTTGGACTGTTGTTTCCTCTCCATGTATAACCAAGATTAATGAGTTTGAGGGAAAATGAACCCTCCTTGCATTTTTTACATTATTCAATATGCCACTTTATGATGAAGCTCTCCAGTAGAGATCATCCATCAGCATAAGAGGCTGAAGATAGAGGGGTTGAAAATTCACGAAGTCGGACCACAATGAAAATAGCTTCCGTAGCTTGTTCTAGTCAAAAATCCACATGGGCAAATAAAAGAAGTGGAGACAATTACACTATCAGGAACAAATTCCTAATGACTGGAAATTAATTGCACGAGTGACGTTATTCGTACTATGATGCATGCGCACTTTTTGTTCTTGTTTTTCCTTATAGTTTGCATGGTTGGTTACCAGTTCAAGACCCGGAAGGTTTATCTTTGACATCTTAAAATTTAGTTACAAACGGAACCAGTAGAGAAGTCACTTGCTGAGACTACATAAAAAATTATCTTCATGGCGTTTTGAGAAACAATTCTTAAAGAGATCCAAGTTGAGAATTATGTGCATGGAACTAAAAGAGATGAAAAGAAAGTGCAATTTTCTTCATCGATTTGTGAGTTACAATAAATTACTTGATTAAGATTGTGAACATCTCTTTCTACATCATGTGACTTACATATGTGTCACCGATATGGATTTCCTTGTCCTCATGAAATGTGTGCCCCATTTGGAAGCAATCTATTTCAATGGAAATTTAATCAAAGGCTATTTTATGGGAGGTTTATAAATGGAATGATCCTTTTAAATGCAACCAAAGAAAATATAATCTTTACTGTTGCTCAAGCATTTCAGTTGACATGTTAGAGGGGATAGGAGGACCTTGGCGATGATCTTCTACTAAATGGTGCTGTTGAATGGTTATTAATACAATTTCCATAAGTATATGCTTGAGTTTCATATAAGGTTGTAGCCATCGATAAAGTTGTAATAAAAATCTTGAGATATCAAGGTTTGAATTCACTACTACTAAAAAGTTACCTAATTGATTTTGCTTCTTTTGGAGTCCCACATCGGTTGTGGGATGGGTAGTTGGTATCCTTATATGGTCTTGGACAATCCTTTCCTCGTCAACTAGCTTTGGGGTTGAGTTAGGTCCAAGGTCCATTTTTTCACATCCTCTGCCTAAGTCTTGCTAGACAAAGTTACCAGACCTATAGTGGTGAGAATACCGAAACCTGGTAGAATAATAGAAATGCGTGCAAGTTGTCCAAGCACCAGTATTATAAATAGCATGAGCTTGTAATATTGCTAGACCTGATTCTAGTCGGGCTAATGCAAGAACTGTATCTAAACGTCCAAGATTCCCTACGAAATATAAAGGTTCATATTATGCAAAGCCCCATTATTGAATTTCGCGATTCTTATTAGTTATGTCAAGGTTTGCTTTCTTAAAAGCTTCCAGCTTTATCTAAGAGTTAAGTCTTACAGCCTTCCCTCTGCATGCCTATCCTGACAAACCTTATTTTATTTTTATTTTTTGAAAGCACAAAACTTTTTGGTTTTGTACAAATCTTTGTTAATGAGTCCCTGATAAAAAAAGAACATCTTATTAATGAGTCTTGCATGTATCTGGACGGAGATTCTCTGTTCAGAATTTATTCTTACAAGAGTTCTCAGCTTGACTGGGAGCCTGGTTTTTGTAGTTTCTGTTGAGTGTCATTTTCTCATTAATTACATGTTATCTTTATTGTCTCTGACATTCCGCTTACGGCTTACTATATATCTTGGCCTATGTCTATATGCCATTTTCTGTTTCCTTTCTCACCTTTGACATTTTTCAATGTACTTTCCACTTGCAGTAACAAGCTCTTCCGTTTTTGTCAACTTGCCTGCTGCTGCTCTCCTAATTGTTATCCTTCGCTATCTATCTCTGGACTTTGATGCACGAATAAAAGCTGTTACATACAAAAGCAAGTCATCCTCATCAAATGGTACTATTCAGAAGAAACAATTAGAGGGTCCAAAAGCAGTTAATGAGACTTCTGATTGGAGGAAGAAAGTAGATTCACCTATTGTGGAAGATGCAATAGACCATTTCACCAGACATATAGTCTCTGAGTGGGTGACAGATCTCTGGTACTCCCGGATAACTTCCGATAGACAGGGTCCAGAGGAACTTGTGCAGATCATTAATGGCGTCCTAGGGGAAATTTCATATAGGATGAGATCTATTAATCTTATAGATCTTTTAACAAGGTTTCAAAGTTGTACTTACAGGATGCTACTGACATATTTCCTCTTTAGTTTATGTTATTCTATTTCTTCAAGGAAGTCATTCATTTGGATCATGCAGGGATGTTGTCAATCTGATATGCACTCATTTGGAACTGTTCCGTACAAGCAAAATTAGGATTGAGAAAAATCATTCAAGATCATTGACTATAGAAGAGCGAGATCTGGAACTTAAACTGGTGCTGGCTGCAGATGACAAGTTACATCCGGCTTTGTTTTCTCCAGAAGCTGAACACAAGGTAATCTCGTTCTTCGTTCTTATAAGGTAATATCATTCTTTTTCCTTATAAAAACCAATAATCAATTGTTCCATTGGAGAACTAATAATTTAGGATGGTTTTATTTCACTTACCCCATTTTCTTCTCTATCTGCAGGTTCTCCAACATCTCATGGATGGTCTCATTTCATTCACGTTTAAGCCAGAGGACTTGCAATGCTCTTTATTCCGCTACATTGTGAGGGAGCTTCTTGCTTGTGTTGTGATACGGCCAGTACTGAATTTAGCTAACCCTAGGTAACTATTCCTTGTCTTGCTTCCTCTAGCCATATGACTCTTGTTTCTGTTCTTTATTTTATCACCCAAATTTTCTCAGGTTCATTAATGAGAGGATTGAATCTCTAGTTATTTCATTAAAAAAGGCTGATAAAGGACCTACGGCAGCGGAAACAGAACACCAATCAAGTCCGAGTGCATCTGCAAAGGTATCCGCAGATCATTTTTCGCAGGTGTTGGATCCTTCTGCGAAGGGTGTTGAACTTGTTCAGTTAAAAAGGGATCAAACTAACGATACCAAGGATAATCATGCGATGGACAGCGGGAATGGAACAGATTTGTCAAAGGATCCTTTGCTCTCGATTGATACACGGTCTACTCGTTCTTGGAGTTCTTTGCCATCACAAACCAACGCAGATGATGGGGGAGGTATCCAGAGACACCGCTCTGGAGGAGAGTGGGGTGAAATGCTAGATTTGGTGTCACGTCGAAAGACTGAAACCCTGGCCCCAGAAAACTTAGACAACATGTGGACAAAAGGAAGAAACTATAAAAGGAAAGAAGAGGCCAATCTAGCATCAGATTCACTCCAATGGAGTTCCTTGGTAGGGGCACCTAAATCACAGAAAGAGATTGAGAGAGAAAACAAGGTTAACGTGAGCCTATTTTTGAAGGCTAATACTCAACCTTTCCAATATCAGGAGGAAGATGAGCAAAACTTGGATGAGGTCGAATCAGAGAGCACTAGTTCTTACACTACTGAAGATGAGGAACCTAGCAGTGTGACAGGTCTTCACTCTCCTGGTATTTTAGTGTGGGATGCAAAAAATAGAAGGAACGTCAATCACATTCATCATCCACTTGAAAGTAATGCTGGTCATAAGACAAGAAAGGGAAAATCTAGCAAAGGGCATGTTCGCTCTAAGCACTTAAATAAAGTACCATCTGCGAGGAAAAAATCTAGAGTGAATAGCCAAACAGAGCATGTATGGCAAGAGATACAAAGATCCAGCTTCTTACTAGGGGATGGAAATGATATATTAAAATCTAAAGATAATGAGAAACCAGAAGGTCCGAGTGATGACTCTGATACAGAAATATCTGGTAGAATTTCAAATGGCACGAATGCATCATCATCTTTGTCAACCAGCATTCTCGAAAACCACAAAATGGGTGCTAATTCTGTGAAAGGTTCTATAATTACTGATTCCTTTTTGAAGTTAACATGTGAGGTACAGCAGTGATTGCCATCTTTTTTTGCATATAACTTCACTTTATGAATTACTTTCACAGAGTTGGACATCCACAGATGTTATCCTTTCTTCTGTTGCAGGTCTTGAGTGCCAATATCGTAAAATGTGGCTCAAAAACTTTTGCTGTTTATTCCTTATCTGTTACAGACGTAAACAATCATAGTTGGTCTATCAAAAGAAGGTCTCTTGATGTAACTTTCTGCTTTTATCGTTATTGTTAATGTCAAACACCTCTTTGTCCAGAATGTATCTCAACAGTATCCAGTGTCTTAATTTGTTCTGTTTGCTGCTTCTGACAGGTTTCGTCATTTTGAGGAGCTCCATAGACGTCTTAAGGAGTATCATGACTACAATCTTTATTTGCCACCCAAGCATTTCCTCTCCACAGGTCTGGATGTTCCAGTCATTCGAGAACGATGCAAATTTCTTAACACATATCTGAAGGTGGTGCTCTAACAGATAGCATCTAGATGTGTTTTTCAACTAGTACTTTGTGATCTATACCACAGTAATTTCATGTTATAAGAGTTTGCTTTGATGTCACAAAAATGTGCTTAAGTTCTTATCTCATACTGTTTTCCTTCTCATTATCGTATATTTTATCTTCTTTAAAAAAATCACTGCAGTTTATCTTAGTCTTAATCCTATAATTGTTATTGACTCCGTGATTTGCTGCGAAGTTTCTTCTCGCTTCCTGAAGTTGATCAAGTATAACTAGTTCTGGTGATATAGGGATTTCATGGGCAGCTTCAAATAGAAAAACATTTCATGAAACTGGATTTTTTTATATTCCTCTAAACTATCTTGTTCACTTTTTCTCTGCAGTTTAATTTATTTATTTATATTTTTTCTGATGTCGCCTTTAATTTTTATTTGACTCTTTTTCTTGTTTTGTCACAGAAACTGCTGCAGCTCCCAACCGTTTCCAACTCCATTGAGGTGTGGGACTTCCTCAGTATTGATTCGCAGGTTGAATGATTGCTGATTTTCGATTTTTTGAGCTTAGATGCATCTTTTGAACAAAGAGCGATGATCTTGTACATTGTTTTGCAGACATACAACTTTTCAAATTCCTTGTCCATAATCGAAACATTACCAGGTGAGTAACTTACCTGGCATGGCTAAGAGGCAGAAGGTTGGTTTCGATTTTTATGTTAATCGTAAATGGTTCTTGTTATTCTTTCAGTTGACCTGGATGATAGCGTATGCCGCGTACGTAAAGAACCTCTGCCCAGGATTGGCCAAAGAACTGATATCATATCCTCCACGGGAGAGTATTATGCTGAAAGAAAGGAACGAATCATGATGCATCAACCTGTGGTGGATAAATCAAGATTTGGGAAAAAATATGTTGCACTGTCCCCTCCAAAAAGACCCATCAAAGAAACTTTTGAGGATACAAGTAGTGACTCCGACAATGTGGTGCAAACAAATAAAGTTTCAATCCCAACCATGGAAACAACGCTAAAATCAGTTGAAACTAATCCACGTGTCTCACATGCATCATCCGAATCCTTTATTGATGCTCCTGTTGATTCCTCCCTTCCCGTAGAGGTAGCTGCTACCAACTTGCCTTATGTTTTAGGCTAATAGGTTCTTTTGCCGTTGGACACTTGGGAAGAAATAGATTTGCAATGATCATTGAGTTAGTGAGGTTGAAAGATATGCAAGTTACTTTTTTTTCTTATGATGCTTTCATTTGGTTTCCTCTTAAGAAATTGCATGTAGCTTTAGCGTTTCAATGAACTAAGATGGTTATGAACCTTAATTATTTTATTTTATTTGTGTCACTGTAGTGGGTGCCTCCCAATGTAAGTGCACCTGTTCTAGACCTGGTTGATGTCATTTTTCAGCTCCAAGATGGTGGGTGGATCAGGTATCCTTATTGTCCAACCGTTTTGCTCTTGGACCTGATTGATTACTCATTTCTGTTATAAACTTCTTCGGATGCCTTCCAGGAGAAAGGCATTCTGGGTGGCGAAACAGGTTTTGCAACTGGGAATGGGTGATGCATTTGATGACTGGCTAATTGAGAAAATCCAGCGTCTGCGCAGGGGTTCAGTAGTTGCTGCAGGCATAAGACGTGTTGAGCAGGCAAGTGTCGCAATTTAGCTGTTTTTTCTTATCAAATTGATAACAGCAATTCAATTTGCATTCCTAATTTTTGTGATTTAATCTGTTGCGTCCTAAATTATAGTACTGTTTTCCAAGATTTGCTAGTTCAAACAATGCTCTGTCCTCTTGTATCTTTTTGGTTCTTATTTAATGTTTTCCTTTTTTGGGAGTGGGAATTGGGTAAAAACTACCCTCGTTAGCTTGCTTTAAGGGAAAGTTATAGTAGTAAGTATTGCTGTGTCTTATATATGTTCATTTAGATGACTGAGGCTGACATGTAGCTTCAGATGACTGATGGTACCCAAGATTCTGTGATTAACATTTTATTGATATTGGATCAAGTGTTCTCATTCTTTGTGCTCCATGTAGATTCTATGGCCTGACGGAATATTCATAACAAAGCATCCAAGGCGACAACGCCCTACCCCATCTACCAGTCCATCTCTTAATTCTCCTCACAACCAACCCCCCACTCCATCATCATCAACAACGGTAGAGGATATCCAGAAACTGGACGAGATGCAGCAGAAGGAAGCAGAACAACGTGCAAACCTTGTATATGAGCTAATGATTGGTAGGGCACCCGAGAAGCATGTGCCACTGGTTATTGACCATTTCAACATTCATGAAAATCCATAATACTTTTTCCCAGTTTGCTATAATTTACTCTGATAACTTTTTACAGAAAAAGCACCTGCTGCTGTTGTTGGACTTGTTGGTCACAAGGAATATGAACAATGTGCAAAGGATCTTTATTACTTCATCCAGGTAATATAGTCAGGGTCTTTAGAATCTGCTTTAAATATGATAATATTTCATATCTTCATCTTGTATTGGTTTGTTCTAGACACCTTTCCTGAAGTATTACTGACTGAGGCGCTGTTCCTTTTACAGTCATCTGTGTGTCTAAAACAGTTGGTCCTTGATCTTGTTGAGCTGATACTGTTGTCCGCTTTTCCGGAGCTGGATTGCGTGTTCAGCACATTGCATAAGGAGAAGTCGAAGTTCGGAGAGCTCAAAATAGATTAGTGCGTCTGTTTTTCAGACAATTTGTCCATCTTTTAAGGAAATTATATCAAACTTCCGTTTTAGTATTTTTCTCTACCTTGGCCTTCTTGAGAAAATCGAGTTTTGCTTACATGTCTTGTGCGCTCACTTGTGCGCAAAATTTTGTTTTCTGGATAATTTTTCTTTGACAACACAAATGTTAAAAGCTAGAATCAACTTCCCGTAGAACATGTAAATTAGATTTTTTTTTTTTTTTGAAATTTTTTTGTGGGAAGACTTGTATAAACTACATTTTGATCAACATTGGAGATACCCTTGTAAATCTTTGAGGTGGGTATAAATATACATAAGATATTTATCAGTAAAGTTGATATGCAATTACTCCACAACACAGTATTTTTCTGGTTGTTTGTTCTGCCTCACAATCAGTGTCCAAGTTCATTACGAACTTTCCTCCGCTAGAAGATCAATGGTTTCAAATATGTAGTATTTAAACGACTGACCATTAATTCATAATATGCTCATTCCTATTCTCCAAGGTTATCAATCAGAGCAGAAGCACGGTAACCAGCAATTGAACACCACTGAGAGTGGATAAACGACTGTGTTAAATGCTAAAGCTCCTAAACTACGAATATTCCTACTAGTAAATCGGCAAGCAAAACCCCAAACACACCGAGTGTTCCTACTAATAAATCGGCAAGCATGGCGCAAATAAAACTTTCAGAAAACCTACAGAAGGCCACACTCCCGCTCATTGATTTGCCAGAATGCTAACCTACAGAAGGCCACAGTCCCGTTCACTGATTTGCCAGAATATGAAATCATTCTGTTGGATACAGTGGAATCAAACACCAGCTAGAGCAACAATTACCAACTACTTGTTATCTTCAACTAGCATAAACGCAGCCGAACTACTCAAAATCTTGTACCAGTAGCTTTGACTACCAAAGATTAAGCAACCAAAGAATCAACAAGTAATTTTTATATCCGATGTGATTAGAAGTTGACTCGCATGATTTCACTAACGTCATTAGTAATCACTTCATTGACCACAATCTGAAGGAGGAAGCATTTTATTTCCTTAATAAACCATTAAAATTCAAGGCTTCGCCAACTTTTACTTCCATTAGAAACGACATCTACCTACTACATGAATATGCACATCGCATATGCATTCGCCAACCAAATGATGGATAATCCATCATAAAACAGCCCTAATAGCAAACGCAGGTCAGTTAGACTACATGCACGAGTCAAAAAGATTATCGTCGCATTTGGTTTAAAAGCAACAAGCAATAAAAGATACGAATACCGGGGGCATAGGTGGAGTAAAATATTGGCTTAAAAAAAAAACCTCAAACTTCAAATTCCAGAAAACACAAGACATAGAAAGGGAGTTCGGAGCAACCAAAAATTGAAAACGGCCTATAAAATCCCTTAATGTCAAAATGCCAATTTCAACAACACATTTCCAAAATTTAAGCACTTCTAACTTTGATTGGGCATCAAACCCCGGAAATAACCAAAATGATGCTAATGTTATAAAAAGTACCCTCCCTCACTCAAAGGGCCTCAAGCAGAAACTGCTGCTGCCTTCTTCCTTGGTGCTGCTTCAGTCCCTGGACAAACATTGCATATTATAATTTATTAATACAGGTGATTCAGAGCCTTAACTGCACAAATTATTAGATACTATTGTACTTTCAGCTAAAACAATTGGGGGCGGAGAGCATAATATATCTAGCTCATAGCAAACTCTAACCTAAAAGCCCTAAAACTATAATTGATACGTCGATCACGGAATATGCAGAAAGTCAGAGCAGAAACAATGGCAAGCCATAAAACAACGTGTACCTTCTCTGAAACCGGTCTTGAATCTGCGAGGAACATTGCGAAGGTACCTCATACGTCCAGTACCAGTTGTCTTTCTGCGGAGTGCCTTCTCGCTCCAGTTATCTATATATCAAACCTAGTATAAGGATTTCATGGCGTTTTATGCAATACAAATGATGGGGAAATAGGCGAAGAAAAAGAGCAATTACATTTCCTCAAACGGGCAGCAGGATAAGCACAAGCAGAACAACGGCTCTTCTGGAGATGGAAACTGCGGCGACCGCACCTCACACATAGTGTGTGAGTCTTGTTCCTCCTCTTACCGAAACTCCCTGTTCCCTTCCCCTATTATAATACAAAATCCACATTCAATTTCGCATCGTCACCCTTTGCACGCGTAATATGTAATAGAGGGGAAGATAAGTAATGGATTTTCACTTACCATTGCAGTGCAGTTGCAGAAACCCTAGCGTCCTCCTCCTGATCGACTAAGAAAGATCAAGTGCGGCGATAATTGCAGTGTTTATACTTGGTGGTTGAGATAGGGCTTTAGGGTTCTTCAGTGGGCCGAAAAGATTTTGGGCTAAAACTAATCTTATAGAGCCCACTGGACCTCTTCTATTATTGGCCGGGGAAACTTAGTAACACGTAATCATTATGATATCCATTTTAAAAAAAATAAATTTAGGATTAATGACAAACACGTTTAACTAATGAGATATGTATTCATTAGTTTACATTAATTATAGCATATTTTTCGTTTCAATCTTATCTTTCTTTTATCATAAATTTTACATTTTATCATAATCATTATTGTAAATTTTATAGTGATTTTTCTATTTTTCCCCTATCGGTGTTTAATATTTCTTTAAGGCCCGACTAATTCAGATTCTGTTATAAACACTCTCTACCAGAGGCATACAGCTCTTTTGTTTTTTTTCTTCTTTTGCTTCTTCTTGTATCACACGTCAATTACCTAACTCGTGAATAATGTGAAAGTTTTAGGTAGTTTTACTAGTGACTAGATGAGTATGAGAATTCAAATACAATGATGAAGATCCTTCAATCCTTCCAAAAGAACTAAAAGCTGTAATATTTATTCAAAGGAATGAAAGAAAACCTACAATGACCTAAACTTCTATTTTTGGTCTTCTAAAATTTCTGAAAAAGATTGCCCCTAGTATCTATCTATGCGTTAATATCTCCTGCTGTTTATTGCCTTTTTGATTCAGTTGCGCTATAGTAATATTCATGCCATCGACTTTGTGATTCAACTTGTTAGGTGCAGTACGGATAAAAATGTGATTAAGCTGAGGTATTTTAGCTATCATATCGTGAGTTTGGATCTGCTAGGCTTTGGCCTGATCTAAAACTGCTTATTGAGAGTTGATTGTTTAGTATAAAGTAAGAGTAGATTGTAGGAATTTATTATTGAAATCGACAATACTAGAGGTAGCATGTTGAAGTGTTAAGAGTAGGAAAGAGACTGAAGCATTGAGGTTGAGGATCATCTCGTCACCCATTTCAATCATCTCTGCTGTTTGCCCCTTATCCTCTTCAACCAACACTGTATCAATCTTTTAATGATTGGGGTCCAAAACAGCTCTTACCAAATCTACCGCATTAGAGGTTAATTAAGGCCTCGCTTATTATTACTTGAGGTCCAAGTGGTCGGAAACTTGACAAAAAATTTAGGTGTACTGTTTAGTTATGTATGTATTAATCACACCAAGCACATTCACCCAACTCACTGTTCAACCTTTTATTTATAAATGAGTCTTTTCCGAGCAGACAGTCGAATAATGATCATTATGGAGATTTCATTCCCTAATTCCGCCATTTAATTATTCTAAGAATGTAGCTCAAGCTTTTAATGAAACCGAACCTAACTTCTGTCCCTAGGAATTCAGCCTACGCTTAAATTCCTTCCCTCTTATGGGTGGATAAAATAAAGCAATTCTAATTCCAGAAAACCTTCTCATTCTACCTCCTTGAAAATAAGCTTTCAGCTTTTCTCCTCATTCTACCTCCTCCTTGCAAATTTTCTGTGCAGAGGGTAGGGTCAGAAAATTCAAGATATTAGAAACAGAAAAAATATATCTGAAAAAACAACTAAAGCATGGAAGTCAAACGAAAAAAGTGAGGAATGTCCCTATGTGTTTCATAGCCTTTTAGCCTTTTGTCTTCAGCTAACAAGGAGCAAATTAGGTCTGTCTGTCCCCTATATTTTTCATTTATTTGTACGTGTTACAAAATACAAAACTATTTTGCAGTTTAACTTCAAAGAAGCCAAACAAGTTGCAGTATCTCTTGCTGCGCAGATAGAAAACTCAGATGGAAGAGTTGTACAATAAGATAGAGCCACAAATGCTGCTTAAGAAAACCATCCAGAAGACCAAGAATTTCCTCCACAAAACTCCCCGTAATCTCAAGTCGTTTCTCTTTGGAGGTCACCACAAGCTACCTAAAGCTGCTCGTCACTTCCATCCCCTTTTCTCCGGTAGCAAACGAATCTCAAAGTCAAGCAGTCCAGAGTTGGATGACCTTTACCGGAACTACTACCAACAAAGGCATCAGCTTGATCACAGTGACATTCTAGATAGAAAGAATTCTGGCAAAAATACAAAGAAATCACAAGGGATTGCTGAAGTAGAATGTAGCGAAAGCCAGAGGAAAATTGCAGTGCGGTTTGGTATGAAAGACATAGAAAGAGAAAGGAGAAAGGAAGAGGAGAAGAAAGGGCGAGAAATCTTGACCCGAAGCACAAGTAAAGGGAGTCTTAGGTTACTGCAGAAGATGGAGGAACTAGAAATGATGGATAGGGAAGACGTGGATCATGAGCTAGATATAGAAGAAGTGCTCCACTACTACTCTTTGCTAAACAGCCCAGTTTACGTTGACATTGTTGACAGATTTTTCTTGGACATGTACACCGAGTTCTCAATTCCAAAACCATCAGGCAGTCTCAACAATTCAATGCGAAGACTTGGTCCTCTCAAGTCCTAAAACAAACAAGTATACCTTTGTGTGTGCCCCTGAGATTGTGAGTGGTGATGCAATTTCCTATCGTTTACTTGTCTTCCTGTTTGCTAATTGTTGTTCACTTCATATCAATTAAAAGATCCAGGAATGTGTGTGTTTCTTTACTATTTTGTTGGTGTAATATGATATTCAAAGTATAACTCTGGTCAATAGATATTTTTACTGGAATGTGCTTTCTTAAGAGACAACCTGACCTACTGATTGACCATAATGAGATCTCGAATATGCCATTAAGAGAAGTGACCAAGCTAATACTGACAGATTTGTGTCTTTTAAGCCTGTCCAATTCGTACAAACAAAACCGGTATGCTTACAACTGCTATGCACTATGATATGACAAGAAATTTCAAGAAACGAGTAAGTGGAACTGAGAAGAGGCAGTTCAATGATAGAGGGACCAAAAACCAAAATTGCAATAGGCTAAACAAGTGACCAAACCATTTATCTTTTTCAGGAAACTTTCCGGCAATCTTTGCGCACCTGTCCCATTGGTGCAGTGAGGACTCCCAAGTTGGAAAGCTTCATCATTACCAAACCGAAATCTTTGTGAAACAAAGACACATCTGAAGCATAAGCTTGGACCCAAGTTTTAGTTTCTTCCCCTGCAGTCAGCTGCTGATCCACATAGAGTATTCCCCTGCCTTGTAGAAGACTGCGGTAATATAGTGTACCAAAATTTGCTCCTGGTCCTTCGTAGTCCATCTTCATTGCTGGCTCCTCAACCAGCGCAGATGCTAATTCATCGATAATAGATGATGGTGAAGGTGATGATGAAACTAGTTGGGATGGCGATTGTGATTTTGATGCAGGCGACATCAAAGAGGCTTGATTTGTGTTGCATTTGGACCTCAAGAGACTGACAAACTCCGAGTTCATAGTAGGGTCGGAGCTATTAGTCCCACTGAAGTTGTAGAGCCTGTTGATGAAGAATTTGCAGTGGATCACTCCAGTGCTGTGAGCACCTGTTGCAAATAACTCTAATCAAACACTACCTAAATAAACACCAGATTTCATCTGTGTGTAAGTAGACAGAACTTAAGATTCCTACGAGTAGTAAAAATACAATACCTAAGAGGCTTACTGCCTCCCTTTCGTCGAAACCTTTGGATGAGAATGACTCAATCATCTTGGAAAGATCATCCTGAGGACTAGGAAGCTCAAAAGTTGCAATTTCTCCGAAGGAGGCCACACTGTCTCTCCTTCCTGTTTTCAGCGGGTAGAAAGGGCCACCAGTCTGAAATTAATGGAAGTTTCTTCATTTGTGAGTTGGTGTTACACGCAAACACACAAAACACACACACACAAAAAAAAAAGAAAAAACAGAGATATAGAGCGATTACCAAAATAACACTTTCTCTAGCAGCCAAAACAACAGCATCAGCGCAAGAAACAACTCCTGGACAAGCTTCTTCAAGCTCTGATTTAATGATATCTATTACATCGAAGCCCTTCAATGATTCGTTGGGAGGAGATTCTTTCTCGCTATGAAATCCTTCAGCAGGGTCAAGTAAAACTGAGGCATCACACCCCTGTTATTTCGCATTGATTTATTAGAAAACAATGAGTTATCACAACCGAGTTTGACTTCACAAGCACAATAAGAATTTTTCCCCAAGATAAGATGCTCCAAGTTCATGCTTCGCCCTTAGACATTCACTATACTATTTGAGTTGGAAAGGAGAAAACAAATTGATTTCTCACGATAAAGAGCTCATTTGTAAGCTCAATCAGTAACAAATAAACATGCGAGAAGAAGAGTTCACGCTAGTTGCGCCAATTAGTAACTCACGTAAACCAAAAAACCAAAAAATTGAGTCACGTCACAACAACAAAAAAAGAAAAAAGAAAAAAGAGAAAGAAAGAAAGAAACCTGTCATAACGCATCTGTTTTATCATTGATCGGAAAGCATTCCAAATCATGACAAGAGAATTACAAAAGCTCAATTTAATACACTTCCTCGATAAAAATCAAACAATATTACGAGGACTGATTAAAAATACTTCAAACTCACGCTTCGCCATTGACTATTAATCCCAACTTTAAGTTGAATTAAATTGCACAACCAAAAATGAAAAAAATGTATAAAATAAAAGCAGAAACAAGAGATTATAGAAGACAAGTAGTTTAGGAGATCGAAGGAAAATGACCTCAACAATCAAAATACTTCAAACTCCGTTAAGTTGAAATAGCGTAACCAGAAACGAAAAAGTGCACTGATATATAAAAGCACAAGCAGAACAAGATAGTATTATACAAGTAGTTTAGGAAATCAAAGGAAAATTATCCCAACTATCAAAATACTTCAAACTCCTAAAAATTGAAATAGCATAATTAATCAAAAACGAAAAAATGCACTGATGTATAAAAACACAAGCAGAACAAGATATTATTATACAAGTAGTTTTAGGAAACTGAAGGAAAATGACCTCAACAAAGCAGTCGTGGAAAGCAAGTCTCAACAAAGCAGGAGCAATCTGTGGTCGCTTTTTGAAAAGATCTCGAACACTTGATCGGATGATTCGCTCAGCTTGAGGACAAGTTTGATGGTAGTAATCGTATTTCAGGGATTCCCGAGCCCCTGTTTGTTGTTGGAGCTTCCTCTCCACATGAGAAGTAGTAGCAAACATAGGAAGAGGCGGAAACGAGTCAATATCGAAGATATACTGAGATTCATCATCAGATAAGGAGCAATATTTGTCGTCATGAGAAGAAAACTTGTTATTTGTATCAATGTCGTCTTGGTTCTGCAAAGAGATGAGAATACACAACAGAAACACTAGCAAGCTCAATTTCCGTGTAAAATCCATGGCAAATTGAAACTTGCGGAAATTTTTTTGGATAGCTTTGAGAAGAAGAAGGCGGTTTTGAGCATGAAACGAAGAGCGGGAATGGAATAATTGGTAATGGAAATGTAGTTTGTTACATGTCAGTGAAGCGTACCGTAACTAACTCTCACTAGCTTAATAAGAATGCCCTTTATCTTTCCTCTATTTACATTTCTACCATCGCGCTACTTCACCTGAGAAGGTGGCTAATACGTTCAGTCTCGAAAAGAATGACATTAGTACCAAGTAGGAGTGTTATTTAGGGAGCCAATCAATTTTTCATCACAATTTGCCAGAATACTTTAACAATGAAATTGTGATTTAAAGTACTGGTTTCTATAGTCTCTTAAGTATGTAAATATATCAAGAAGTTCCATTCTCACTGTCTAAATTACGGTGAGAAATTCATTTACCATAACACTATTTTTTTCTTTTGTGTGTGTGTGTGGGGGGGGGGGGGT
>MCJB01030826.1:53819-72928 GCA_002018475.1 Nicotiana obtusifolia
GGGGGGGGGGGTTATATGTACAAAAATGCAAGAGAGGTGGAAGGGAAGGGGGGAAATTTTCGGGAATAGGAGCTTATATTTACATAAAGATCTAACTGATTTTCATTAACATTTTCTCGTCCTCTTATTAAACTCGACAATTGAAATAGTGATAAATATCTTCCATGACGGTTTTAAAATTTTCTGTTACAATACGAGATCAGCAAAAGAGTGAGTGAGAAACAGCGAAATTTGAAGTCACGTCTATCGTGTACGAGACACCAAATAGTTCCATTAGACCGTAAGTCTAAGTGGTCTAGTTGGGACTTACGACAATGTTGAATAATTGGAATACCGGCGATTTGGCTCAAGTTCGGAAGCTCCGCGTTAAATAGCAACGTATAAAAGTGACAACTCTCAAGTAATTGAGTAGATTCCAAGTGCCCATTTGGCTTATGGAACTCAGCCAAAATTAACTAATATTAGCTGTTGTATAACTCCTTGCAATCAATTACACCAGACTTGGCCAGAGTCTTCACCAATCGTGTCTATGATAGGCTTTGTAGGCTGGCCCAGATTAAACAAATTTCAGCCCCCAAAACATAGCAAATGCCTCTTCGGCTCTGCAGATCAATCAACAATCAATAATCTTACAACACAAAGCTGTAAAGCCTTGCAAAAGCATCTATTGTATGTTTCTTTTCAAATGGAAAATGAATAAACAATGACAAGATTAACAGAAGGCTTCAAAAACTCTTCTGAAGAAAATCATCATGTGAATGTTGCTACTCCAAACTTCTGCAAGCCACCTGCTTTCCACATTAACACCTAAGGGTGCATTACTGAACACGTTAATGGATCCACAACAGCACCTCATTCCAAAGCAAATATGCATAGCATCTGAATTTTCTATGCATACTGAATTAGAGCTTTCAGTGGCCAGAAGATACAAGAACATTGTGCTCCTTTAGACGTCTTTGAAAATGAGCTAACTGGTTCTGCAACTGCAGGATGCCAGCAGCCTTCTGGGAAAGGATTGCATTTAATCGAGAAATATAATCATCCAGCTGGTTCCCTGGTAGATCTGCCTCAACTAATAGATTCATCTCCTGAAATTGAGAAACAACAGAATTCTAAGTCTGCACGAATATCTACGAAGTGACAAGCAAACGTGCAACCACGGACAAAGGTACTTGCCAGCACCCTTATGGGACTCCAAGATACATAAAGTAAATATAGAAACATTTTTCCAACTACAAAATCAGGTGTAATCAGTATCATCACCATGAAACCATTAGAATATACATCCACTTCAACTCTCATACTGAAGGCCAAAAGCTTATTGTTTTTACCCAAAAACACCCTTCCAACACAGTATTTAACAATGTCCATCACATACCTCTTTAACAATGTCCATTGTTTCCTCCACTTGTTTCCGATGGGCATTCACAAGATCTTCCTCTTCCTGAAAAATTAAACATAAAGCGATCAGAGGCACACTCAGGCTAAGTGCATTTAAATTCCCACAAAATAGATTCACCTTTAAGAGAGCATTCAGATCATCGTCTGAGTTTGAATACTTTGCATCTGTTCTAGGTGGCTCCTTCCACTTTGTCTGAACATTTGCTCTCTTCATTTTATCTTCTGAATTGGACATGCTGTAACCGTCAAGCTTTTCATTCTTCTTCCACATTTGCTTCTCTTGTTCATAGAAATCTTCATCATATTCATCTTTATCAGTCTGTTCAGGCCATGAATCACCTGTATCATCTTCAAATGTTGATGTAGAAGGTACAACTGCAGAAAAAGATAAATTTGTTGACTCCTTCAGATTCAATGTTGAGGATGAGACGTCCTTCTTTGAGTTGTTCCCTTTTGAGAGACTCTTCACCCTGAATTTAAGGCAAAGTACAAAGATAAGACTATATGAATGCAGAAAGTAGTAGCTGCAGGAACAAAATCTAATTCAACAAATAATTACCTGTCGGCATATCTTAATGTATTTAAAGTATGCTCACAAGATCCTGCGTTTGGGGAAATGCAAGAAATCATAACAGTACGACTATTTCCAACAAAAGAGTCCCTCAGCACTTCAGTTAATTTACTGCCTCTAAAAGGAATGTGGTTTTGATCATTGTCCAGCGCTCTAATGCATTCCTTCAGTGCCAGCAAACTTTTATTAATCTCTGCTCCTTCAATTCTGCATACAAAAAGACAAGTTAAAAGGGTAGAACAAAAAGAATTTAACAATACAGTTTTCTTGAAGGACAAACAAAAGTCAAGAATTTAGTAGATACACACCTGGTTTGCTTATCGTTATCAGTAGTGTCTGCACCACGTTCACTTCCTGCAAGGTCTATGAAGGAGAGCTTTCCAATAACACGAGGAGGTTTCGATTCACTGCCATCAGCTGACCTCTTAACAGAAAGCTGGAGAATAGCATGTGACCTGGAAGATTCTTCATTGGCACCAGTGGTGCCAGTACTTCTAGTTGCATTTCCTCTGTCAATGAGCTCCTTAATCATCTCCACATCAGAGACTCTGTATTCTTGCAATCCAACTATACAAACTTGTTGTTTACCATCCTCTCTCATGCAAAGTTTCCTGCACAGAATTTGTTTCAGATATCCTCAGTCCAAAGCTACAAGTCTATAACACTAATATTGGAACATGCAGAAACACTTACTTCCGATCATTAAGGAGGTCAAAGAGCTTTCCACCATATATCTCAAAAAAGCTGAAAAACAATTGAAAGCCCTGGTTCCGGTAAGTATGATGAATGAGCCTCAAAAGATCCCTACATGCCCTCAGAGGTAGTGGTTTCATGGTATATGTTTTGCCACTTCCTAATAAGCCAAAGATGAAAAGAAATTTAGAGGAAGTTCATGTTTAGAAATAGTAAGAAAACCAAGCTTCTTTGCATGATAAATGCCGGAAGTTGACACCAGATTGATTATGACAAAAGAAAACTTGGAAGCACACTCAAAGACCTCCTCTAGAAGAGGCTGCAAAATCTGCATATTACAAAATAAATTGACTAGGCATCGGTTGTTTCTTATACCTTGCACTTGAGATAGTACATGACCCAAAAGAGACAGCCACTAACCATATTGACATTCATATCAAATGGGCTGGAAGACAAATTTTGAAGCTAATGCAAGCAGATTTGAAAACTTCAGGCTTATATTATCAGCACTTGCATCATCAGATGACTTTTAATATTTTCTTATTGGTTCTGAAGAAAAGTCGAATTTGTATGAATGAAACACACTAGAAGACTTGCTATGACCCTGGAGAATGAGCATTTACCATTGCATGTAGAATGGCCCTTTCTCATTTCTACGTTAGCATATGCACATTATGCAGGGCTGTGAGGATTGAAGCCTCTAATTATGTTAAACTCACGTTTATGTTATACCTCAAAGACTTGGGACTTCAGGAATTGTTACAATAAGAGAATTTGAGTACAAAAACTTCATAGTAAACCAAATCCATCTACTCCCTGAATGTGCAGCACTAGATGGTGTTTGACGTAGCACGATTAATGTTCATGTGATCTTCAACTAATTGATAAAGGAGTTTGAACATCAAAATAATAAAGAAAAGCCACAAATGATTACAAATCTAAAATATTATCACTAGCATCAATCAGTACAGAGGGTCTAACGGCAACATTACCAAAAAGTGTTTTTAAGAAACTCACCCCACATGAAAAGCGCATTGATGGAGTTGGAACCCAACATAATTGAGCAAATTGTTACAATATCCAAATTCATTCAAATAACTATTCCTCACAGTTAGGACAATCAACAGAAAAAGGAACTAGATAAAAACAAGAATACTTGTGCCAAGAGTAATAACAGTGAAAGATGATGAAAATTACTGAGTAAGTGCAGGTTGCTTACCTGTTTGCCCATATGCAAAGCAAGTAGCTTTTGTGCGTTGGAAAATTATCGGGACAATGGGCTCCACTGTTTCATGGTATACCTAAGGAGACATGTGGCAGACCAAAGTTAACAAGGATCTGAATGCACTTAAGAGTTTGGTCTGATGTAGAATCCTGTATTCTATAATCACCTCATCATTCGAAACCTCCTCATTTAGCACAGCATCAAAGACAAACTCATGCTTCTCAACATACTGAGTCAGATCAACCTGTATAATAGTCAGACATAAGAGCTAACTCAAGAAACGGGTTTTAGGACAAATTTGGGCAAAGTGAAGCAGCAAGACATAGGAGGGAGGTTACAGAACACAAAGGGATTAATGATCATGGCAAACAATCAGATCACAACATTCTTAACCTTACTGCATAAGTATTTGGCATTCAAGAAGAGATATTTTTTGTTAGAAAATGAATTCCATCCGGCAAACAATGGTTAAATGTTTGATAATAGTAACTTTCAGTTTGCTGGTTACTAAAGTATTCGTTCTTGTCACCAGACTGAAAGTGAAGGGAGACATGTATATTAACTGCTAATACAGGCAAAATCTTTTGCAATTCCACAAACCTTGAGTTTAGTTTCATGGACTACTAGAGAGTTGAAACGTGTTTCAATGATGTCTTCCTCGTTCTTCGCCAATTCCTTTTTGTTTAGTGGTCGCTTACGCACCTGGAAGTAGATAATCATTAGAAACAACAACTAGAACAAGCACTAACGACTTCTTTCACGTGTAATACGCATGAAAGAAGGTTGTCATGTGCCAGTGAAAATATAATGAAACCACATAATAAGGATTGTGTATGCTGTATTCGTTAAGAAAATAAGAATCCTGCACTACACAAACTGAGAATAGAATGTTTAGGCTCCAGAACCAGAAGTATTGGAGTTAAGTAAAACATACCACCACTTTGATCTTTGCAACATTGCTGGCCTTCTCTTTATCAACAGCAAAACTCTTAGAAACATTACTCTCTGGTAAGCCCCGAACTCGACCAGTTTGCTTGTTGTTTGCAAGGAATTGCTCTGAGTCATCAAAGCTTTTTGCTCGAGCAAAATGATGCATGGAAGAAGCATCATACAAGCCAGCAACAGGCATCTATATATGGGAAGTCAACATAAGAGAGAAATCCAAACTAAAGGAAATACAGAGTTAAAAACTACAAATTTTCAGTCAAAACTAGTCAGATATTATGTAAATGATCTAATGGCAGGAACAAGGACCAAAATGACGTACATTTTTCACATACATCAAACTGCTGAAATCCAGATATATGTGGTTTAGGGTTTGACCAAAATGATGCTATAATAAAATGTAGCTCAAAGAGCCAAAGTGTGTTAACTTGGAGTTTCAAACGCCCAATTGCCACTGTAGTAACCGAAAATCAACAGGCAAAATGGCAACAAAATGACCAAAATGACTGTAGGACCAAATGACTGTAGGACCAAAATGACATACATTTTTTAGGCGTACATTTTTCACATACATCAAACTGCGGAAATCCAGATATATGTGGTTTAGGGTTTGACCAAAATGATGCTATAAAATGTAGCTCAAAGAGCCAAAGTGTGTTGGAATTTCAAACGCCCAATTGCCACTGTAGAAACCGAAAATCAACAGGCAAAATGGCAACAACTTTGGTGTCAAAGAAGCTCTAATCATGTAAAACTTATTAAAAGTGAACAAGAATTTTGTGGCACTGTAAAATGAGAAGCTCAAAACGCATATCATTTAAGGACTTACTAAAGCAGCAAAATAATTGCACATCTTGCACTGACATAGCAACAGCGATATCCAATAGCATTATTAGAATAATTAGTTCATTCAATCCCCTTAAAATACGAATGCAGAATCTGTAAACCAAACCTCAGGCAGAAGCTCAGTATCCAATGAGTGTAGATCTAAGAGTCCAGGACTGAACTCATTGGGAGATATTTCTTCGTCACCGTTCCTTCGCTGACTTGACTGTCGAGGATTACCCGGCGGCGTCAAAGGCTCCGAAAAGTGATCGCTCCCTCCGCTGTAAGTCCTCTGGGCACCTCTATACATTCTCGAGCCTTGAGCTCCACCATAGTATCCATAATCCTATAACCGATAACAAAATATCAAATGAAGAAAAACACTGGATTCTCAGATCTATGAGCTAGGGCAACAGTGAGCTCGAAAAACAACGCAAAAAAATAGGAAAACAAAAAATGTAGAAAGTATCGGAAACCTGTGGAGGAGGAATAGAGGTATTTGAAGTTTGAAGATGTTGAAGACCAGCTGATTGAAGCCATCTGCCATTGGATGAGTTCTCCAGGAAGTTATCGGAGTATTGCCGCTGGTGATGCGCCGTCGACGTTCCAGATCTTTGCCGTCCTACTGCATTCATTTTTGTTTTCACTCTCTATTTACCGAACAGAAATCGTAACTCAATCTCCGACTAAAGCCGCTCTCTTCTTTTCCACACCTCCAGAAAATATCAATCAGCAGAAAGCCTCGATCCTTCTCTATTTTTTTATAGAAATCGATGATTCGATTAGCGGATTAGTTTCGCATTAAGAATAGAATGTGTGTCTGAGTGGTATCAGACAAATAGGAGGAGCGATTAAAGAGAGGGTTTGAAGTTAGAAGATGAAATGAAAGTTCAACGGTTCTGATTCATTTCACTGTTCAAATCTTTTCACCGTCAAAAGTACAAGTAAATCTGAATACATTTTCAATTTTTTCACTGCGACAAAGGGCAAGGGGAAGAGAAGGATGTTAAATATTTCCTCCGTCCCATTTTCATGTAAACATATTTGATTGAATATAAACCTTTTTAAAAAAAAAGAAGTTTTTGTAATACGTTTTTACAAAAAAATTAAAATTAAATTGTTGTATAATGTTTTTTAAAATAATTAAAATGAAAGTGTCACTTTTACCAACTAAAAGGGAGACGATTAATTAGAGACGCTCAAAAGAGGATTTTGAATTTTGAAGAGTGAAGTTGGCACGTGTGAAGAGGAAGAGGCACGTGTGAGAGCGTCTTGGGTTTGAGCTAGTTGGTGCCGGTGCATGAGCCGCTTAATGGGGTCCACTGGTTTTTTGAATTTTGAGGATAACATCATAGCAACACCCACAACCTGCTCACATGGTGGGGTTCTGTCGTTTTATGCATTAATTGGTCAGAGAGTTTTGTTTATATTATTTGTTTTATATAGATTTAATTAATTATGGGTTAATATTTGACCAATTCGACCCGCCTTTGACTTGTATTTAAAATTACGTGCATGTCGGGTGGTGATTAGATTCGGACATGTGTAAACGATCGACGGTGCATTTCAAATAATTGGACGTGCGAAATGCGAATATGATGGGATTAATTAAAAGCAAGAAAGGCTTGGCCCGGTGACTGGTCCAACTTTTAGGATGGACTATGGAGTGAATGGACCCGTTAGCTGCACTTTTAATTAGACGTTAGCTGCACTTTTAGTAGAGGAAAGATTAGTGATGTTTTCATTCTATGCTACTCAGGGCCGGCTCCAATGTCATGGAAGGTAAGGCTTGTGACCCTATTTTTGATAGGTATTTAAAAAATAATACTTAATATTTTTAATATAAAAGTAAAGTTTTTAATATTAAAAAAAACCTTTTAGATATATAAATAAAAAATAACTTAACTTACTTGAAATAGATTGATGAATTGTTTTTCTAATGTTACAATTTTTCACTTTTTACTCTTTCATTAAATTAACGTGTAAAAAATTTACTCTTTTCCTTAATTTATCCAAATCAATCTTTCTTATTTCCAATCTCTTCATATTTCAGAAACCCCTACATATTTTCTGCCTTTCTCTTTGATATTTTTACTTTTCTTCTTTCTCTAAGATTTCATTAGTTCAAATGTTCAACAATATTTTTAAGCTTCTAATAGTTCTATACTTCTATTGCTCCATAAGATCTTATCTAAGATCAATAATTTCTCAAGAAAGATTAAACAATAAATTGATTATATTATTAATTGAAAAGGAATTATTAGAAAAAATCAATTATAAAAAGATTATTAACAATTTTGTATATCAAAAATTTAGAAGAATAGACTTCGAATAAAAATATTTTTATAATTTTTTGTTAAACGTTTAGGCCTTATATTAAACTTTGGCTTTAGGCCCCGCATGTTCTTGAGCCGCCCTTGATGCTACTACTTACAAGGTATTTGTGCAAATTGATAAGGATAGACACTCCGATCCTATCCAGGACTCCTAGTTTAAGTTGTATCTTATGAGATTCTTTCCTATCTCCACAAGAGTCTTATGTACATAGAACTATGTCTCTTCTCTCCCTTCTCCTCTTGTACTCGTATATAAACTTCTCTATTGTAATCAATACAAATAAGTTTTTTTCAATTCTTATCAACTCTTATATGGTATCAAGAGCCTAAAATAAACTCACACGAGTTGTTCTCATTTTTTTTCCAGAATGGGTGACAAATCACCACTATATTCTTCATCAACCTCTTCCTCACCCATCGTTTTAGTCAACCAGAGCAGCATTGTTCAACCCTCTAAACTCATCTCTTTCAATCCTGCCCGCCAACTCTCATTCAAACTATTGGGGAGTTCGAACTACTCCACTTGAAAATCTCAAGTCACCACACTTCTTTTTGGCTATGATTTTCTTGGCTTTGTTGGTGGTTCATCCACTCCTCCACCCACTCATATTCCAGATGAATCTAACAAAGAAGTTTCCAACAACGCCTTTCGCCTTTGGCTAAGGCAAGACAATATGGTTCGCAATGCCATCATGGCATCAGTTGATCCCACAATAAAACCTCTGATACCTCATGCACCCACTGCCAACCACGCCTGGAATATACTTCAAATCACCTATGCTAATAAATCTCATTCACGCATATTCAGCCTTCGTGATACTCCTGCCAACCTTAATAAGGACTCATGTTTAGTTGGTGAATACATGAAAGAAATCAAATCAATCGTTGATGATCTCGCCTCTAATGGTTCCACATTGTCGGATGAAGAAATTGTCATCAAAGTTCTAAATGGGGTCTAGGTTCTGACTACAAGGAGCTCTTTGCTGCTATTAGGGCTGATATAACCATATTTCCTTTGAAAAACTTTACAACAAACTGCTGGCACATGAAATGCTCATAAAACATTCAGAACTAAAGAGTGTCGCACCAATCATCACTGCTCAATTTCACCAAAAGTCTCATAACTCTAATTCCAAGAATAAAAACCCTACTACTTTCAATCGCATGAATACATCACAAGCCAACCCCAACCCCCCCTCCCCCCCACCATAACAACACCTTTCAATATCCTATATCTTCTAATCCCTCTTACACTAATTGCAACAACCAGCAACGTATCCAATGTCAGTTATGTGATAAATATGGTCATATAGCCAAAGTCTGTCGCTTAAGGTCTCATAATGCAATTGAAGCTCAAGCCAACTTTGCCAATCGTATGGCTTATGCTTCTAGCCCTTCCAACAACTGAATAGTTGATTTTGGAGCTTCTCATCACATTACCAACAGTTCTCGATCTCTACAGGCCTCTACTGAATTCCCAGGCACGGATGAAATTATTGTTGGAGATGGTAAAACTATTTCCATCACACACACAAGCCACACTTCTCTCTTCTCACCTCCCATTTCCTTTAAACTATGCAATACTTTGTGCTCTCCTTACATTAAGAAAAGATTAATTTCTGTTGCAAAATTTTCTCTTCAAAATCTAACCTCTATTGAATTTTTTCCTTATTCTTTTCTTATGAAGGACGGGAGCATGTCTTTTGCAAGGTCAGAGTAATGGAGATCTCTACGAATGGCCATCTATAGCAAGTTGGTCATCACCTAGTTTCCCAAAAGTTCATTTCACCGCGCAAGTATCACCATCGCTCCATCTTTGGCATGCTCGACTTGGTCACCCACAACCTTGCATCACTAAAGCTTGTATTTCATCTTTTAAGCTTCCAGTAGTGAATAATGAGTCTTTCACCTTTTGCAATTCATGTCTATGTAATAAAAGTCACCGACCACTCTTTGGTGCAAACACTATTTCTAGTACGAAACTATTTGATGTTGTTTACTCTGATGTTTGGGGTCCCTCTCCTATCTCTTCTTTTGATAGTTTTCATTTTTATGTGGTGTTTGTTGATCACTTTACTAAATACACTTGGTTGTTTCCCATGAAAGATAAATCGAAAGTTAAGGTTATATTTCTAAACTTCACGCGCATGATAACAAGTCAGTTTCATATGTCAATCAAAACACTCTATACGGATAGAGGAGGTGAATTTGTTGCTCTCAAGTCTCTTCTATTGAATCATGGCATTCAACACCTAATAAGTCCTCCTTACACTCCGAAATTGTTGGTACAACCGAAAGAAAACATCGGCATGTTGTTGATACAACTCTAACCTTGCTTCACCATGCATCTGTACCCCTCAAATTTTGGTCCCTTGCCTTCCAAACTGTCGGTTACCTTATCAATCGTCTGCCCATACCGCTACTCAATCTACAATCACCATTTCAATGTCTTTTTAACTCCTCACCTAACCATCACAAACTTAAAGTCTTTGGGTGCCTTTGCTATCCATGGTTAAAACCATACACCTCTTCCAAACTTGATCCAAAACCTAAGCCTTGTGCCTTCACGGGATACTCCAATATTTCTAACTGTTATGCTTGCCTTGATCTCTCTTCTTTCAAAATGTATCTTTCCAGACATATTTATTTTTTTAAACGTTTCTTTCCCTTCAAATCAAACTTTTCCGCTCTTGCCCAAGCATCTTCTCTCAATATGGACTCTTGGCACTAACCTTCAGAAAGCCCTTCTTTACACTCCAACTCGCAAGTTGACACTGATACACCTATCTCACTTCCTACACCTTTACACCTTGAACAACTTGTTTCTCAAGTCACTCCAGAGATCACCTCAACTCCTACCATTGAGGGTGACACGCCACCAGAGACATCTGTAAGTGCATATTCTCCTTCACAGGTTGCTTCTACACCTAACTCACCTACTGTTATGTCTTCTCCATCTCAATCATCATTGTCTCAACCATAACCTAGGTTGCAATCTTCCAATTTTCGCATGGTCACTAGAGCACAGAACAACATTTTCAAACCTAAGGTCATTTTTGACTACCTTGTTGTATCCTCACCAAAGCAGCTACCTCTTGCTCCTACCACATTTTCTCAGGCCAAGAATTACCCTGAGTGGCAGGCTGCTATGCATGATGAATTCATAGCTCTTCTTAAAACAATACTTGATCTTTGGTTCTTAGCTCACCCTCACATAACGTTGTTGGATGCAAGTGGGTTTATCGTGTAAAACATAAACCCGATGTATCGATTGATCGATTCAAAGCTAGGTTAGTAGCCAAGGGTTTTCATCAACGTCCTGGGGTCGACTATTATCACACTTTCAGCCTTGTAATAAAACACACTACTATTAGGCTTATTCTCACTCTAGCAGTGTCGTTCAAGTGGCCTTTATGTCAACTAGGCGTAAAAAGTGCCTTCTTGCAATGAACTCTCAATGAGGTTGTCTATATGCCGCAGCCACCGTGATTTGTCAACCTCGATTTTGCACAGCATGTCTGCAAGCTTCAAAAATCCATTTATGGCCTTCGTCAAGCACCTAGAGCTTGATACAATGAGCTCAAAACTTTTCTTCTTTCCTGTGGATTCCTTAGAGCAAAATCAGATGTTTCTCTATTTACAAAATGCTCTCCTAACTTGCTTATCTTTGTCATGATCTATGCTGATGATATTGTAGTCCCTAGTTCCAATTCCTCTCAACCATCATCAACTCTTAGGCAATATGTTCTCCATTAAAGACCTAGGTCCCTTACATTTCTTTCTTGGAGTCGAAGTTCTACGAAATGCACATAGTTTAATTCTCACTCAAAGTGCTTTTATTGCAGATCTCCTAGAAAATTTTAGCATGCTAAACTCCAACAGTGTCGACACATCGATGTCAGTCGAAGAAGCACTCTCACCGAATGATAATTCCACACCTGCCGATGTAAAATTATATAGGCAAGTTGTTGGTTCCCTACAATACCTAACCGTTACTCGACCGGATATTACTGTGCAGTAAACAAACTTGCTCAATTTCAACATGCACCTAGTTGGAAGCACTGGCAGGCTGCCAAGCGACTTCTACACTACCTGAAGGGCACTATCACAAATCGTCTCCATTTTCATCCTAGTAGCTCACTCAAACTTCAAGCATACTCAGATGCTGATCGGGGTAGACTTCCTGATACGAGGCATTCGACTTCAACATATGTTATCCTTCTTGGAAACAATCCCATAAGTTGGTGTGCCAAAACGCAACGGATAATTGCTAGATTCTCCACATAAGCTGAATACAGAGTTGTTTCTTTAGCTGTTGGTGAGCTTAATTGGATAAAAAACTTGCTGAAGTAGCTTCACATTCCAATATCCAGTCCTCCTATGGTTTTTTGTGACAACATTGATGCTACTTACCTTAGTCGCAACCTAGTTTTTCACAGTCGTATTAAACATGTAGCTATCGATTTTCATTTTGTTCGAGATCAAGTGGAACACAATGAGCTCTCTATTAATCACATTTCCACTAGCGATCAACTTGTTGATGTCTTAACAAAATCCTTGCCTAAACGATTATTTACACACTTTGTCAACAAGATTGGTCTCAAGGAGATTGAGCCCATCTTGAGGGGGCATGATAAGGATAGACACTCCAAGCCTATTCAGGACTCCTATTTTAAGTTGTATGATCTTATGAGATTCTTTCTTATCTCCGCAAGAGTCTTATGCACATAGAACTCTGTCTACTCAATCACTTCCCTCTTGTACTTATTGTAATCAATATAAACAAGCATTTTACAATCTTATCAACTCTTATACAAATAACCTTTTTGAGACACTTATTTAAGATTGTCATCGTTAATTTAGTGAGCTAAATTTTGTCCACAAAATTAAAAAGTTCATCTGAACTCTTTTAAGTTCGAATTTTAGCCTACTGAATTGACGAGTCAAAATTATACGACTCGCCACAGGAAAGATAATATGGTTGCGAGCACCTAATTTTTTACTATATTTAAATTGTTCATCATCTTTTAGTATGTAAATATTTGCTAAGTTTAATATTGATATTTTAACCTTTGTTTCACTTTTTAGTAGGTTTATTTAATAAATTAAAACTACAAAAAGAATTACGCTTTTAGATATTAGATGTATTTCATTTGCAAAAGAAAAGAAAATTTACAAAAAATATGTTTTTCCTCTAATTTATAACACTAGTGATAACATTTCTTAGTAGTTTATTATATTTTTCTAGTTTAGATATTAGTAAAATATTTTAATTTTAGATTATCTTTTAAAGAAAAGACAAAAAAGAAGAAATGCAAAAATGCAACCTTGCCTAGATTCTTTCTTATCTTTTGCCAATTTTCCATTAATTCACACACTCTACACATTGAATTTTTTTTACAAAACAATCACCTGCACATTCCCTTTTGATTCCCCCATGTCAAATTTTTTTGTCACACTTTCCTCACATGACCAGTTTTACTTGCTCCCCAAGAATTTCATCTTTTACCTCTCCATATAACACACACACACGAAAAAAAATAGAGAGAGGGAGGAGGGCACCTAAGACGAAAAAATTAAGGGNGGGGACGGGAGAACACGTGAAAACAGGGTGAAAAAAAGGAGGCAGAGAAAAATGTTGCTTATGCATTTTAAGCTTCATAGCAAAAAACTCAGAAGCTTCAACTACGAAAAACCCATGAAAACTTCTAGCTTCTCCATAAAAACACAAATAAAATAAAATAATAATAATAATAAGCCACCATCCTCCATTAAAACCATGTAAAAAGCTCCTAGAAACTCCATAAAAATGCCATAGAAAAGCTGCTAAAAAATGACCTCCAAACCCACCCCATTTCAATTCTAAAAACGAGCTAAGAACTGTCCATAAACCAACTCCAAACCACCCCCAAATCATCTCCAAAAGCGCTGCCAAAAACCCAGCAGTTTTCCCCGAAAAAATGGCCTCAAATCTCAGCACAAAATCAGTCCAAAAGTCCCTGTCACAGCAGCTCTTTTGTACAAAAATCAGCAGCAAAACCATCTCCCACAACCACCTTAAACCACTATGAAACAGCTGGAAAAAAATAGCGAAAGAAACAGCTGAAAAACAGCCATAAAAGCGGCCCAAATTACAAGGAAAATGCAGCCATAAACTTTCCAAAACACCATAAAAAATGGCCATGTGAACCCATAAAATCCAGCTTCTGAAAACACCTTAAAACAGCTTGTTTCCACCATTGTTGCAGCTTGTTTGGAGTTCGGAATTAAGAGATCCGTTTGAGCCAGAAGTTTTCCGGTCGAGGTTTTGTTAGTGGTTTTGGTTCCGAGTCCAGTGCATTTTGTCGGGTTGCGGTTTTCCTCTTCATTTTGTACATTGCTCAAGATTGTTGAATTAGTTTTTGGAAGGAAATTTCTCAAAAGTGCATTTCAATTACATCATGCGTATTTAATCCACTGAATATCCTATGCTTTGTTGTTTGATTGTTTGTCAAGATAATGAATAACTTCTGTTTATTTAAGCTTTCAATATATTTGGATGGGTTTACCTGATGCTCATCGAATTTTGCTTTAAATGCTAATGTTAAATGTTTATTGGCTTTAATAACGGATATTGGGTTGTTTGCTTACTTTGGTAATTGGAGTTGGCTGAAAATCTGGCAATTAATTTAGCCTTCGCGGGCTAAATTAATTGGAGAAGGCCCTGGTGATTCTGATGAGCAAATTTGTGGTTAAATGTCAGGCTTAGCAATTGAAAAGTCATTCCCTCCTCACTAGGAATGAATTTTGGTAGCTTGTTTTGATATTTTTTTTTAATTATCTAGGTTATTTCAGGATTGTGATCCAGATTTTATATGTTTTATTGAGTCAAACCCTTCCATCCCTCTATTTTGACTATGTGAGTCTTGTTTGTTTGTTCTGTTGCTATTTTCATTATCTGGGTTATTTTAGGGTTGTAACTCACATTTTAGGTTATTTGTCTAGTTGTCCAACCTTTCCATCCTTTACTCAATGAAAACAATTTGTCCTTTTGTCATTTTATGATTAATCCTTTCCTGCTAGTTCTAGTGACATGACATGCATGCGAAATTTTTGGCCAGATCCAAGAAATTGATCTAGTTTTTTATTGGACAACTGAGAAAAAGACATTTTTGCTGAATTAAGAGTCGAAAAACTTTGGAATTAAGGTCAAGTAAAATTCATGTGGAACCAGAACAGTCATACCCATGGAGGTTATTGATCTTCACCTTCAAATCATTGTGAAGGTCGGGTTTGAGGAAGAATCAATTGAAGTTTGTTGGAAAAGTTTGACATTAATGGATGGAGAGTGTATTTTGACCACAACACACCAAGAAGATAGACATGTTCATCAATGTTCTGATCGCAAAAGGATACTATGTTTGGCGTTCTCGAGGCTGGGAGACCCTTTTTCTGCTATCCAAACACTTTATATCCTTCGTTACCCCTTTTGAGCCTGTGTTATTTTCTTTGACCACCCTCTTTTGGAATCAAGTTTAGAGTTAAAAGTCAAAAAAAAATGAAAAAAATTGAAAAAAAAAAAAGACCATACCCCAAGAGTACAAACTGGGGGCAACTCTTAGAAAGTTCAAGTGAAAAACAAAAAGAAGAAAGAAAAGAAAAGAACAGTCAAAGGTACATACCTCCCCCACCCCCCTCCAAAAAAAAAGGTTGGGGCAACTTGTTTCAAAAAAAGAAAAAAAAGGAGTCCAGTATCTAAAACTAGGGCATGAGTTTGTTTTAGTTTCTTGAAAGAGTCGATTCCAAGAGTTGTAAGTGTACAACCCATCATATTGAGTCTACTTTGAGCTTTCATGCCGTCTTTTCTTTCTAACCATATCCAAAAGCCTTCTAAACAAGACCTCCTGATCAGTTTTGAGAATGCCAAGGGAAATCCATAATGAGCAATGGTTGTGATATGAGGGACATGGTCACGGTTCTCAATCAAGAAATCAAAAAATAAAAAATAAAAAAATGATAGAGTCTTACTAGTGAAAACCCTCACGGGCACTGTAAGACAAAAATAAGTAGAGATAAATAAATGAGAGAAACTTGCTGGTGAAAACCTCTCGGGGCATCACTATTCGAAAGTGAGCTGTGAGCTGATGCAAAGGATCGGCACGAACAAGCCCGACTTCAAGGTCATAAGAATGGTAAAAGGAATCTTTGATCAGTTTGATAGATTGGGCCGTTAAGTCCAAAATGCATGTTATGATCATTAAGGCTAGTTACCGCAAAATAAAAATAAAAAATAATAAAAATCTGTTCCTTCTGTTCTTTCCGATAGGTGCATTTCTTGTTAATATTGCATCATTATGTCCTTCACTCTGAGTCAATCCTTATCAAAACAAGCTAGAAAATATTTCAAAATCTGCTACCAACTTTTCAATTGCACAAAGTAAATTTGGCTAGCACACTTAGTTGTTACAATCTACATGCCTTGAGGATTTACGCAGAGGCTCCCCTCAAAAGACTCATGTCAGCCTACCTGGTTAAAGCAAGCAAAGATAACCTCAAGGTTAATCAGAGTTTCTCTGTAGTACCGAACAAAGACTATGACGTGTGCACATCGTGCAAAAGGCACTTACCAGTTGTGATTCTCTCTAAAGGACAAATTGCTCCAAAATCAAAAGCCATTCAATATATCAAAAAAGGTTATCCAAGAAAAGAAATCTCTTTTTGAGATAGGGCTGATTGAGCCACAAAACACAAATGGCACTGGGAGCAAAACAATCAGGGTTGCTACAGAAAGTAAAGGTCCTTTGAAAGCAACAACAGAGTCTCCCAGCAGTGCAACCAACTACAAATACAGTCAGTCTTCCAGAGGTTGGATGATCACAAAGCCAAGCTGTCCAAGACTCAAGGTCAAAAACAGACCACCACCTTTCAAACCTGACAATTTTTTTTTGGTTTGAAATAGGAACAAAGCAGTGCAAGAAAAGCATTTCAAAAAAAAATAGGAGAAAAGGAAGAGAAGAGAAAAGCCGACAAAAGAAAGTTTCTCAAATTTTTGCCTTTGTTTGTCTTGCTAGTGTGCATAAAATCTTGCCATTGCTCTTCACATTTTCCTCCTAGGGTAATACATCCTAGTCTGATGGATTTTCCTCCCAATAGAAGTCTTAGTCTGATGAATCTTTCTTCGAAGATAAATAAAACCTAGTCTGATGAATCTTTCTCCAAGGATAAACGTCTTAGTATGATGAATCTTTCTCCTAAGATAGAAAACCTAGTCTGATGAATTTTCTCCTAGGATAGAAGTCTTAGTCTGATGAATCTTTCTCCTAACATAAAAAAAAAAAACAGACCCAGTCTGATGAACTTTCTCCTAAGATCGAAATCTTAGTCTGATGAATTTTTCTCCTAAGATAAGAAAACCTAGTATGATGAATTTTCTCCTAGGATAGACGTCTTAGTCTAATGAATCTTTCTCCTAAGATAATAAATTAGAAACATAGTTTAATGAATATTTCTCCTAGGGTAAAAATCTTAGTCTGATGAATTTTTCTCCTAAGATAAGAAAACCTAGTCTGGAGAAAGCTAGTGTGATGAATCTTTCTCCTAAGATAATAATTAGAAAACCTAATATGATGCACTTTCTCCCAGGTTATACGTCTTAGTCTGATGAATCTTTCTCCTAAGATAAGAAAATCCAGTTTGATGAACTTTCTCCTAGGATATTTTTTTTTTTAAAAAGTATGGATTTATAAAAAGAAAAAAAAGGGTCAATTGTTCATGCCCTCAGAAAATAAGCGATGGGGCAATTTAGATTAAAAAAATTAAACAAAATATTTTTGCTTTTTCTTTTATAAAAAAAATCAAATCAGTCACATGTTAGCATAGGGTACATCTTTCCTTAGCTGCATTTTCCAACATAGGGTCTACTCCCTTGTCTCTTTTTCCAACATAGGGTCTCCACTCCGTAGTTGATTTTATTTTAGACATATGGTCTCTACTTCCTAGTCACCTTTTCCAACATAGGGTCTCCACTCCCTAGTTGATTTTATTTTAGACATAGGATCTCCACTCTCTAGTCTTCTTTTCCAATATAGAGTCTCCACTTCCTAGTTGGTTTGATCTTAAATGTAGGGTACACCACTCCCTGATATCATTGCCAATATAGGTATATACCATTCCCTAGCCACATTTTCCCAACATAAGGTACACAGATCCTCAGTTGAGACATCTTTTGACAAAACACCATCCAAAACAAAATAAAAATCATCATGATCTTTTCAGGATACACTATTCTCGACCTTTTATTGCTTTCATAATTTTTTACTAAATCTTTATTCAAAAGGAAAAATAAACAAAGGAAAGGGTGCAACCGAGTCCTGATTTTGGACAACCTATATATTCCGGGTCATACGGGAATCAGGTCGCGTGTAGTTCAAGGAGAACGTTGGAATGATGTGTTCAAGGAGTTGAGTGAGGTTTAGTTGAGGCTCCAGTCCTTGGTCCTGTTATTACATCAAGATCAAAATCAAAAGAAACTAAATAACCTATCAGCTATGAGTTACAAGATTCCTATCTATAATTCTTCTGAAACTTGATCTTGAGTCTTGAATGAAGAGTCATGCAGACGTTTGATTTGAATCTTGATGCTTGCTAGCTGCAGGTGCTAGTTCATTCTTTTACTGCTTCTTCTGATAAAAACAGGAAATGCAATGCTCGTGATTCCATTCATGTCTTGAGCAGTTCACTTCTTCATTTTTGATTCACTTCTTTTTTTTTTCTTTTCTTTATTCTGGATTGAGACTTCTTCATTTGGTCCTCTCGAACCCTATGCCTCGAGGTAAAACCTGCTCATACTAGTCAAGATTCTTTCTTATATTTTGGTAACAAGCACATGCCACTTTCTTGGCAATTTCCCATTAATTCACACACTCTACACATTGAATTTTTTTTTTACAAAACAATCACTTGCACATTCCTTTTTTACTCTCCCATGTCACATTTTTTTGTCACACTTTCCTTACATGACCGCTTTTACTTGCTCCCAAGAATTTCATCTTTTACTTTTTCATATAATACACACACACGAAAAAAAACAGAGAGAGGAAGGAGGGCACCTGTGACGAAAAAATAGGAACGGGAG
>MCJB01030835.1:8462-66379 GCA_002018475.1 Nicotiana obtusifolia
AACTGAATTCTTGCTCAACATCGAGAATCATCAATTAAGGCTTTCGTAGTATCATTTAAGAACACAACAGCTATCCATTTAAGACTCACGATCTGCTCGACACCAACGTATAGATACTCGTCACCATGCCTATACGTCGTACTCAACAAGAAACAATTAACAAATAGGACACAACTCCTAATCCCTCAAGCTAAGGTTAGACCAGACACTTACCTCGCTTTGCAACCAAATTCAAGATTCCAACAAACCTTCACCTTGGAACTTTAATGTCGAAATATAAACTCCAGCAACTTAGCTTCTTCGTTCAATCGGAGGATGAAATAAGTTTACTGAGAAGACTCATTTGGTGGCGGCGGCAAGATGAATTTGAGCTTTGAGTTAGCAACTTGAAACTCAAAACAACAGCAGTACTATTCGCCTATTCTTAACAAGATTAACACCTATATTCCAGTGGAATTAATCTAGCAAGAATGCAATAAAAACACGATATTTAATTAAGCATGGTGATTAAGTATATTCTTATCCTAACCACGAATCCGCCCCCCTTAAAAGGTTAAGAACATGCTTTCTTCAATTCTTTTCTAATCTAAGTGTAGTTTTCCCAAACATGGCATAAATAATTGATAGAACTTAATTGATGGCCAAAATAATTAAGCAATTAAGCATAGAATTGAAGAAACAACCACATGAACATGAATTATAAACACGAAATCGTCAAGTTCGAATCACAATGTTCATGGCTAATCACAACCCCAGAACAAGGGGTGATTAGCCACTCATGTTCAGAATAATCAAAAGATGAAGTATTGAAAAACTAATAAAAATACTAGACAGAGTTGATGAACTGAAGATCGATTGCGTTTTTGTGATGTTCCGTAGCTTTGTTGGCTCCAAAATCACGTTCTCCCCTTCCAAGTTGGGTTTAGAGGTGTTATATAGGAGTTGGGAAGGGTTTGGGGTCAAATTAGGGGTCTCCTAGACGGATTAGGACACTTCCCCGAAGTCGGCGCCCTGGCTGGCGCCAGGCGCCCCCCAGGGCGCTGCAACCAGTGAACTTTTTCAACTCTCTGCCTTCAGCGCCACAGGTGGCGCCAGGTGTTGCTTGTGGCGCCCAATGCATCTGGGTTCGCTTTCGTCTCGTTTTGGCTCGTTTCTTGCCCGTTTCGCCCCCAATTGCTCTCGACTCATTCCTACACATAAAAATACATTACATTAACATGAATCGAAGCAATTAACATTCCAATTTCATAAAACAAGAGCCAAAATGAGATGATTTACATAGAATTTTATATCTTTTATGCCAAACATCAACACCCTACACTTAGACTCTTGCTCGCCCTCGAGCAATGGGATTATATATAACCTCCCCAACTACCAAACTTTTAATATTATCATGGAACATTCAACTTTTTAAATAAACCATACTCTTGAACACAATCAATACTAGCAAATAATTATGAACACATAACTAATCCATATAATTCCCGTAAAGTCCACTTAGGCACAACAATTCAATAACATCCCACAACCCAATTGTCACCACCCAACCTCAAAAGCCGACTTGCCACATTAAGCTATTTCAATGCATATACTTACCTAACAAGACAATTTATATATTACCAGTCGTTCATGAAATCATGTGCCCTCACCAATATCTGAAGAGTGAACATATATGACTAAAATCACACCAAAAATTTGCACAACATACTCTCACACTCACAAAGAACTCATATGCTTCCCATCAAGTACCATAAGCTTGCCCGTAGTGTAGATTTCCACTAATTGAGTCAGTCAAATCTAAGATCAACTAGGACTTTTAAGGTTGTAATGTAGGTTAGCGGACGGGTAGGGTATATTCGGTAATAGTGGCTAGTCCTCCTAAGCACTTAATACACTACAATCAATATTTAAACACTTTTCTTCTTTCAATTGTTAAACTTGTCTCATATACATAGCCTTTCTTTTTCAACTCAGCAATTTTCTCTAATCACTTAGCACACAACAATAGGAGGTGTTTTTCCATATCTTTTTCACTAACATTTTTCTCTTTTTCATTTTTTCTTTCTTCTTATCTTTTCACACTCCATACACGTATTCATCAGCTAGTGATTCTTCAGTTTAGCTTCATTTAACCGACAAGTCTTTTCACGGTTCCGCTCATAATCAAGACAATCCCCCTAAATTCTACCCTTACTTCTTTTAGCGGCTAAGTGCTTTCGGAGGTAAAGGTTCAAAATAAGGTCTGAATTAAGAACAAAATAAGGGAATAGCTTGTAGTGTAGGTACCAAAGAAAAAGGCCTCTAGGCTCAAAGGGGCTAGCAACGGACAAATTTATATTCGATGTGACGAGCACATCCATAATTAAACAAGAAAGTGCATATATCATCTCTTAGATTAGCCCAACTTACAATTTCGCTTTAATAAACACACGGGGCAAGTTCTAGACTATATAAGACAGCATAGAGAATCAAAACCTCACTCACATAATGCACATGACTCAATCACGGCGGTTCTGTTCAAATTTCAAGTTAAGCAAGCATATATAATTGAAATAATTAAGCAGTACATACACTATGTGATATGCAAGTCAACGATTGAGAAGAGGTGTCACAAATCGGGCGGTTTTTTCTTAAGCCTATAATTAACCGGGAAGTGGATCATGTGTCACAGCCTATTGTACTAGTATCAACCATGTCAAGAAGCATTGCAATATACCCCAGTTCTTCCTAAAACTAGTCCTAAAAGAAAGATTAAAATTGCCCGGTTCAAGCTACATCCTTGGAAAAGAACCGGTGCCCTAAGAAAAATCAAGGAATATTACCTAACTATCTAAAAATAAAACAAAATCTTTGTGTTATTTTTAATCCAATTTTTGTCCCTCAAGAATACAATCCATCGTCGGGAAAAAAATCTAGAATATCTATAAAAAAAAATTTGTTTTTTCGTTTTTTATATTCTTAAATGCCTATCTATTTTGTTTTGTTTTTCTCATTTTTATAATTTTTACTTTATAAATTATAACAAACAACCTATTAAAAAAAACAAAAACACTAAACATTATCCACTAAAAAGAAATAAATTACAACCACAATTAAACTACAAATGCACAATATCCACATCACAAAATACACAAATTTCAACAACAAACAATTACCAGCACACGAAGTACTTTCTCCACCCCACACTTAAAGTATGCATAGTCCCGATGCATTAACAATATAAATAATAAAGCAGGGTGAAAAGAAAACTCCCTCTCAGTCCGTGCCGGTCTCATCAGAATCCAGCTCGAATGGTACCAATGCCATGGGCCCTGTAGCTTCATCATCGTCATCCTCCTCGTGATCGGAGCCTTGCACGGTGTTGCGTCCTCGGCAGAATGGACCGGACTGCCAGGTGCAATCCCTAATATCTCCTTCGACGCGCCGGAGAGATCGTCGCGCAGGTGCATGCGCTCATCATCGGAGATGCCAGCTCGGCTCATGAGCAGGTTGATAGTGTTGTACATATACTTGTTGAAATTTTCATCCCGCTCCAACCTAGCTGCTGGGGTGAGTTTGGAGGATGGCTCCATGACTGAGGTAATTTCCATAAGGCCAGCTGGGGGGCCTCCACCACTTCATCATGCCCCGGATATTCGGGCACTCCCAAAAATCTCATATACTGGGTCAGGAGGTTGCCAAAGTATAGCCGCCTAATCTGCGGCCCGAATCTGGTACAGGCCATCTCGGTGAGCATGATCTCTGCTATGTTGATGGGGCGGCTAGTCATGAGGGAAAAATTCAAACACACTCGGGCTCGAGTGCGATCGCTGCTGTGTTCAGCAGGCATCAGCCTAGCCTGCACAAAATTTTGCCACACTTTTACGGTGTTGTTGAAATCCGCCCTGACCATCAAGATATGTATATTCCCCTGCTTCCTGTTCCATTTGGCATTGGAATCAATGCCACACAAGGTATGCTGGATGAGCTGATAAGGGGGACTTTTGATGAGGTTTTGAAGGTGCTGTGGATCGGCATTTTCAACACCCAAATAGTTGCATAGCTATTCCCTTCCCAATGGCACCTCGGTTCCTCGAACATAAGAGATGGAGCGCTGGTGGACCCAGTTGGCATATAATTCGCGAACGAGACTCAAATTTGCTAGCCCTGGGCAATCAAGAAATTTTTCCATTCGGGAGAGGCGTAGTCTAGCAAGAACATCCAGGAACCGCCTTTCCACTATAGTGGTGTTGATGCCCATTTCGGTAACGTAGCGCCTAGTTGGCACAATGTTCTGATACCATACTACCGCAGCATCATTAACAAAGTCCAATCGCGGGCGAGACCTGGTGGGGACTTGCTGCGATCCCTCCTCTACTTGCTTTCCCTTAGATTGTCGTGATACTTTTTAGGAGCTTGTGAAGTGGCGGAAGCCTTGCCAAGTGCTTTCCCTTTTGCATCATCACGTGCCATATCGTCCTGCAACACGACAAATAGAAAAGTGAGAAGAGTGTAGTACAATTTCAGGAAGGGACCCCACACTTAAACTCGAGGCATAAAAATAAGTGTTGCAAGATAATTGACGGGTACTCAAGACTTTCGCGTGTGTGAGAAATAGTGAACATGGCGACGTGAGTAAGTGACAATGATAACATACAAGAAAAGCTCGGCACATCTATCTAAGATTAGAAAATACATAAAACTAGCGTATACAAATTTACAACATACATGATTAATAGAGATGGTGCACGACATGTTCGACATCAAAAACCGACCCCTCAACATGTAGAATTCACCCAAACTACCCCACACTTAGTTCAAACGCATATACAATTATGTCCGGTTATGCAGACTTCACCGGGGCATTAAAATTCTCATTCAGGCGTTTAAACAAACAGGTGGTGGGCATGAATAGTGTTCTTCACCCTCAACAATGGTGAAGTGTAGTAACCCTCCCAATTTTGACGAAGTTGAGGGAATGTTAGTTTACTACTCTGATAACAACAAAAAAAAAACCAAACAAAATTTGGGCTTACACTCAGACAATCATGAATTCTTAGAAGAGACGAAGAAGAAGGGGATTCTAAGGGGGTAGGCACATAAATGTCTATACAATAGAAATGAAATACAAAACAAGTAAAAGAGAAGAAGAAGAAGAAGAAAGAGAAATGAGCATACCTGACATTGAGGAGATTAAAGAGAAAGGAGAGTTGAAAATTTCAGTGAAGAGAAGAAGACGAACGTAGCAGAGGGGTTAGTTCGGTTTCTTGTTGTTTTGTTGGGTTAAGTAAGGAAATCGGGTGGGTTGGGGGGGTTATAAAGGGTTTAAATGTTAGTGGAAAAACGGGTGTGGGTCGGGTATTAGTGTGTATGGGTCAAAAATAAAAAATAAAAATTACATACCTGGTCACTCCCCCAGCCGGCGCCTAGAGCCCCTCATGGCGCTGGGGGTCTTGAACCTACTGCCTTCAGCGCCGCAGGCAGCGCTGGGCGCTGGGGACAGAACTGTTTTGCCTCTTTTTTTTTTTTGTCACTTATATGTTACAACATTACATACAATATCTTAATACATCAATTATATTCCTCTAGTCTAATCTAAAAGATTAAAACAAGAAGTTAACTAAAAAAAAACGTTAAAAATTGGGTTGCCTCCCAACAAGCGCATGATTTAACGTCGCGGCACGACTCTAATTTTTTGCCTTACTCGTTAGTGAGTACGACCTTGGTTTTATCTCTGTTTATCAGACCTCCCCAATAATGCTTCACCCTTTGTCCGTTCACCAAAAATTTTCTTTCACTGTTCAGAGCTCGCAATTCAATTGCACCATATGGAGTAACCCGCACCACTTCGAAAGGACCTGACCACCTCGACTTTAGCTTTCCGGGAAACAGCCTTAATCTCGAATTGAATAATAACACTTGTTGGCCGGTTCAAAATGGCGCGGTTTTATGTGCTTGTCATGCCATCGCTTTGTCTTTTCTTTATATAATTTTCCATTCTCGTAGGAGTGTAGCCGAAACTCATCTAGTTCATTCAATTGCATGATTCGCTTTTCGCCCGCAGCTTCAAAGTCCATATTCAGCCTTTTTATTGCCCAGTAAGCTTTATGCTCCAATTCCACCGGTAAGTGGCATGCCTTTCCATAGACTAATTTGTAGGGAGATGTTCCAATTGGAGTTTTGTAAGCTTTCCTATACGCCCAAAGTGCATCATCTAGCTTTGAGGCCCAATCCTTTCGGTTCACGCTCACTGTCTTCTCTAGAATTTGTTTAATCTCCCTGTTTGACACTTCCGCTTGGCCGCTTGTTTGGGGGTGATATGCTGTGGAAACTTTGTGAAGCACCCCATATTTTGCTAGAAGATTATTGAGTAGCCGATTGCAAAGGTGTGTTCCTTCATCGCTGATTAATGCCCGTAGAGTGCCAAATCTGGAGAATATGTTCTTCTTGACGAATGCAGCGACTACCGTGGCATCATTTGTAGGCAAAGCAATTGCCTCTACCCATTTTGACACATAATCAACGGCAAGCAAAATGTATTTGTTCCCTCTGGAAGGCGGGAACGGTCCCATGAAGTCTATCCCCAAACATCAAAAAGTTCCACTTCGAGAATGTTGTTGAGGGGCATCTCTTGCTTCCTTGTGATGGTGCCTGTTCTCTGACATTGATCGCACCTTTTTACAAATGCATGTGCGTCCTTGAACAAGGTTGGCCAGAATAGACCAGATTATAGTATTTTAGCTGTCGTTCGGTCTCCTCCGTGATGGCCTCCATAAGGTGAGGCGTGACAATCATGCAATACGGACTCCACTTCCTCTTCCGGAATACATCTCCGCATCAACTGATCAGCACACTGTTTGAACAGTAAGGTTCGTCCCAGTAGTAGAAATTCACATTGTGCAAGAACCTTTTTGTGGCTTCAGTTTTGAAATCTGGAGGAAGTACTCCGCTCACCAAGTAGTTCACATAATTCGCATACCAAGGGGAAGAGTCATGACTGATTGCAAAGATATGTTCATCCGAAAATATTTCTTTTATTTGTCCATCTTCTTCCACGTGATCATGATTTTCTAACCGGGATAGATGGTCCGCTACCTGATTCTCTGTCCCTTTCCGATCTCTGATTTCCACATTGAATTCCTGCAACAACAATACCCAGCACATTAATCAAGCTTTAGATTCTTTTTTAGTAAATAGATACCTGATTGCTGCATGCTCGGTGTGGACTATGACTTTCGTTCCACTAAATAAGCTCGAAATTTCTCAAATGCCCAAACTACTGCTAGTAACTCCTTTTCGGTGGTGGTGTAGTTTTGTTGTGCTGCATCAAGAGTTTTGCTTGCGTAGTAGATTGAGTGGAACACCTTGTCTTTCCGCTGTCCCAGCACTGCTCCAATTGCCAAGTTAATAGCATCACACATAAGTTCAAAGGGCAATGACCAATCTGGTGCTACGATGATAGGTGCAGTCACCAACTTCTTCTTAAGTGCTGCAAATGCCTTGAGGCAGGAATCATCGAATTTGAAGGATACATCTTTTTCAAGCAACCTGCACAAAGGAGTAGCAATCTTAGAAAAATCTTTAATAAAGCGTCTATAAAAACCTGCATGTCCCAAAAAGCTCCGGACACCCTTTATGGAAATTGGAGGAGGCAATTTTTCAACAGCCTCCACTTTTGCTTTATCTACTTCGATGCCGGTTCTGGAAATCTTATGACCCAATACAATTCCTTCTTGCACCATAAAGTGGCACTTTTCCCAATTAAGTACCAAATTCGTTTCTTCGCACCGTGCTAGCACCTTACTGAGGTTCTTTATGCAATCATCATATGAAGACCCAAAAACGGAGAAATCATCCATGAACACTTCCACAAATTTTTCCACCATATTGGTGAAAATAGCCATCATGCATCTTTGGAATGTTACAGGTGCGTTGCATAGGCTGAATGGCATTCGCTTGAAGGCGAAAGTGCCATAAGGGCAAGTGAAGGTAGTCTTCTCTTGATCTTCGGGGCATATGACAATTTGGTTGTACCCCGAGTAGCCATCCAGAAAATAATAGTATTCATGCCCTGCTAGTCTGTCGAGCATTTGATCAATAAATGGGAGTGGGAAGTTGTCCTTTCGGGTTGCTTTGTTGAGTTTCCTGCAGTCAATGCATACCCTCCATCCTATGATAGTGCGAGTAGGAATCAATTCATTCTTCTCTTTCTCTACAACGGTCATTCCCCCTTTTTAGGTACACACTGCACTGGGCCGACCCAATTGCTGTCAGAAATTGAAAAGATAATACCCGCGTCAAGCAATTTTATTACCTCCTTTTTCACCACTTCTTTCATTATTGGATTCAGTCTCCGCTGCTGCTCTACACTGGGGCAGTGTCCCTTTTCTAGAAATATTTTATGCATGCAAAAAGATGGACTGATTCCCTTGATATCTGCTATGGTCCAGCCAATTGCCTTTTCGTATTCTCGAAGGACCCCAAGCAGTTTTTCCTCTTGCGTGGTGGTCAGACTGGATTATATGATCACTGGCAACATCTTAGAATTACCCAAATATGCATAGCGCAGATGCGCTGGAAGTGGTTTGAGTTCAAGCTTTGGTGCTTCCTCAATAGATGGCCCGGGAAAGGTCAGAGTAACAGGCCTCTCCAATTCTTCAAATTTTTTTAACCCCTGAATATAATTGCAAGATAGGTCCAGTAATTTCTCGATTTCCCCCATCATCTCATCTTCATGAACTTCCAAATCCCCAATCAATATACGTTCAACAGGATCAGCTGGGCTCAGGTACGGCACTAAAGATGTAGAGACATTCTCCACCACTGAAATCATAGACAACTCTTCATAATGTGTTGGCAGTCGGAGTGCTTTATAGACATTAAATACTTCTTCTTGATCCCCCACCCGCATAGTCATTTTACCTTCACAGACATCTATGATGGCGCGGCCGGTAGCTAAGAATGGACGCCCCAAAATAAATGGGACGTCCTGATCTGGCTCGTAATCCAAGATGATGAAATCTGCAGGAAATATGAACGAGCCAACTTGGACTAGGACGTCTTCAATCACACCCTCCGGATGAGCCAAAGAGCGGTCTGCCAACTGTAATATAACCGTGGTCGGGCGTGGGTCACCCAACCCCAACTGTCAGAACATCGAAAGTGGCATCAAATTTATACTCACTCCGAGGTCGCATAATGCTCTTCCTACAGCATGTTTCCCAATTGAAATCTGAATAGTGAAGTTGCCCGGATCCTTCAATTTTTGTGGTAGCTTGCCTTGAATTTTAGAACTGCACTCCTCAGTAAGTGCCACTATTTCAAATTAAGTCAATCTCCTTTTATTGGCCACAATATCCTTGATATACTTTGTGTATTTAGGCACCTCTTGCAAAATATCTACTAATAGAATGTTGATTTGTACCTGCTTTAGAATCTCAAGGAACTTTTTGTAGGCCTCATTATCTCTCAACTTTTATAACCTTTGTGGAAAGGGGGGTGGTGGCCTTGCAACCAATTGTGGGGGTTGCTTAGCTCCTGCCTCTTCAACTGATTTCTCAACCTCTTTGGCCTTCTCTGCTGTTACCTCAATGGTGATTGTTTTTTCATTGAAGGTCACCTGCTTCTTCTTTTTCGATTCGACCTCTTCTAACTGTCTCTCGTTCCTCAGTGATACCGCATTCAGTGCTGCCCGTGGGTTAGTTTCAGTGTCGCTGGGTAGTGCTCCAGCTGGTCGAGTATTTTGAGCCCCGGCCAGCTGTCCCAACTGGCGCTCCAGATTCCTCACTGTTGTGGTGAGGGTTTGATATTCAGTTCTGAATTGCTTGTTGTCCTGCACCAGCTGCTTTAACAACTCATTCGTATTATCGTCTGATTGTGGAGGTTGCCTTAGTGGTTGATTATAGTTTCCTTGCAGTCTGCTTGTATTCTGTTGCTGCTGATGACCACCCCATGCAAAGTTGGGATGATTCTCCAATTTGGATTGTAGGAATTCCCATATTGTGTATTCTGATTTACGGGTCCCCTGTTCTGTTGTCCCACATAATATATGAATTCCGGATTGGTGGGGCACATATCACTTGTGTGGTTGTCACCACACATCTCACAGCATAATGACATTTGTTGGACCTGCTGTCTTGGTTGAACCTGCTGCATCATCATTCGGTTCATCTGACTGGCCAGTTTAGCCATCTCTGCTCTCATAGCTACAAGGTCATCCAATTCTATCAACCCAGCTCCCTTCTATTTAACGGCTCTGCGCGAGTCACCATCACCTTGCCAATTATGATCATTGGCCGTGAAATTGTTCAATAGGAGTTGGATTTCACTATATGGCTTGGCCATGCAACTGCCCCCGCAAGCTGAATCAAGGTTCATTTTCAAAGCTTCATCTAGCCCATCAACGAACGTGTGTCCCAGTACCTCATCTGTTTGGCAATGGTGTGGACAGTCCCTAAGCAGCTTCTTATACCTTTCCCATGCCTGTCGAAGGGTCTCTCCTTCCCGTTGTTCAAATCCCAAAATCTGACTTCTCAGTGACTTGGTCTTCTTGGTTGGAAAGAATTTGATCAGAAATTTTCTGGCTAGGTCATCCCATATGTAAATACTGTTGGCAGGTTCCTTTTGCAACCACTCTTTTGCTTCTCCCAGCAGAGAAAAGGGAAACAATGTCAACCTCACATAGTCTTTAGACACATTTGGATAATTGTAAGTGTCCATGATTTCCAAAAAGTTCTGAATGTGTCTTTGTGGGCCTTCGTGCGCCAGTCCCACATACTGCCCTGTGGACTGGATTAGCCGCACCATGTATTACTTCAACTCAAAGTGCCCTGTGATTTCAGGCTTGACAATTGCCTGAGTCATATTGGCTAGATTTGGTCTTGCAGCTTCAATTACTTCTCTTTCTGTGTTCCCTGCCATCTCAATTGGCTGTGGTTGAACAACAATGTCTAACTCTCTGTTAATTCTGGTCCTGGCTTCTACTTCCCTCCTTACTCTATGTAGTGTTCGTTCAATTTCTAGACCAAAGGGAGGAAGGTTGTTTGCGCTTCTACTTCTCCGCATTCAATAGAAGAGCCTGTGTCAATGCAAACAACGTAGGTCGATTAATGAAACTTGAATAAATAACAAATATAAGCTGAAGTTGGTAAAGTAGCAGATTTTTAAGTCCCCGGCAACGGTGCCAAAAACTTGTTGCTCCCTAATGCACACGCAAGTATACGCGGTCGACAAGTAATATAGGATTATGAGTCCAGGTTGTCGTACCCACAGGGACTTAAATTAACTACTTTTTAACGAACTAATACTGTTATTTAAACAAGCAAGAATCGAGTTTTAATAGATGGGTTATTCTAAATTGTAATTCTAATTTATATCTAAGAATTGCAAGGAACAAAGTACGTGTTTTGTAATCAATAGAACAAATATTCTAGGGTTGTGATTATTTTTCCACTCCTATTGTGTTCTAATTGACTTCCCGTTCATAGAATTCATGTGTGGTTGCTAATTAATCGATAAACATACTCATAGCCTTCTTCTGAAGTACTATTCGCCTATTCTTAATTAGATTAACACCTATATTCCTATGGAATTAATCTATCAAGAATGCAATAAAAACACGATATTCAATTAAGCATGCTAATTAAGTATATTCCTATCCTAACCACGAATCCACCCCCCTTTAAAAGGTTAAGAACATGCTTTCCTCAATTCTTTTCTAATCTAAGTGTAGTTTTCCCAAACATAGTATAGATAATTGATAGAACTTAATTGATGGCCAAAACAATTAAGCAATTAGGCATAGAATGGAAGAAACAACCATATGAACATGAACTATAAACAAGAATTTGTCAACTTCGAACCACTATATTCATGGCTAATCACAACCCCAGAACAAGGAGTCATTAGCCACTCATGTTCAACAAAATCAAAAGATAGAGTATTGAAAAACTAATAAAAGTACTAGACAGAGTTGATGAACTGAAGATCGATTGCGTTTTTGTGATGTTCCGTAGCGTTCTAGACTCCAAAATCATGTTCTTCTCTTCCAAGTTGGGTTTAGAGGTGTTTATATAGGAGTTGGGAAGGGTTGGGGTCGAATTAGGGGTCTCCTAGACGGATTAGGACAAATTCCCGAAGTCAGCGCCCTGGCTGGCGCCAGGCGCCCCCCAGGGCGCTGCAACCAGTGAGCTTTTTTTCTGGTCTGCCTCCAGCGCCACAGGTGGCGCCAGGAGCTGCCTGTGGCGCCCAATGTCTCTTGGTCCGTTTTCTTCCCGTTTTGGCTCGTTTCTTGCCCGTTTCGCCCCCAATTGCTCCCGACTCATTCCTACACATAAAAACACATTACATTAACATAAATTGAAGCAATTAACACCCCAATTTCATAAAACAAGAGCCAAATATGAGATGATTTACATATAATTTTATATCTTTTATGCCAAACATCAATAATATAGCGAAAATTGAAATTAAAGGATAAATAGAGAAAAGCAAACCAACTAAGTTAAATACTCTTGACCGTTGAGTAATCCTTCTTGAGCAGAAACATACTGTAATAAGAATTGGAACAATAAAGGGATTTAAGAGAGTAATAAACTATTTCTTTCTTTCTATTGATGATTCGTGTAAAGATGTGATGATCCTCTAAACGGTTCCATTCTCCCATTATATAGCGGGGAGACCATACATTTGATAGATCGTTATACAAGGTAAGAATCTCTATATAAGGTAAAATATCTCCTGATTTACTAATTAAACAATTCTATTAATCAGTGCCGAGATTCCCACCGTGATGCTTATCCCATCACGGATTTTTCAGTCCTCCGTAGTTTAAGTTTAACGGTCTACCCTTGGACATTTTCGGATTCAAGCTCGATGGGCTCGGTATTTTTGAGGTTGGACATTCTGGCTTCGTATTCCAGTTCGATGACGTTCAGGCTCGAACTTCGATCCTACGCACTTCGAGTTCGATTTATCGAGCAATAGTTGAACTCGATGCTAATTGTGTAGGGTCGATCCTGATTTTGACTACATATAGTGGATCTGACTTTGACCAGATATAGATAGTCCCCTCGTTTTTTGAAGAGTAACGACGAGAAACGATATGAGCCGCAAATTTTCATTTTGATAAGTGATGGTAAGCTTATGACGCATGTGACACGGAAGTCGAAAACGTCTCATCAGAGGGGCAAAATTCTTATTCTGATAAATGAAGATAAACTTATGACGTATGCAATACAGAAATCGAGAACGTCCCATCAGAGACAACCTTTCACGGCAACAGGTATGTGTCAGTCGTTGTTCTTCTGCTTTGGGATGCGAACTGCCATTTTTGAGAGGCTATAATTACCCTCTTTCACTTTTATATTCAGATGTTTGTGCTCTTTGTGAAATTACATCGCTCTTATCTTCAAGATTTCTAGTTCTCTGAAAATTCTTCGCAAGTTATCTTCATACTATACTTCCCTTGCATCAGTACCTTCTGATTTCTTCACTTGCTCAAAACAATGGCGAAGACTTCCAAATCCGTTCCTCAGAGACAAACACCCTCCTCTTCTCAACCTGTTGATGATGTTCCACCTGTTGCCGTTGAGGAGCCCACAGCTGAGCCTCCTCTAGCGGAGTTTGTACCAACTAGGTGTTCGACCGGTGCTGATTTCAAGGTCGATAAAGCTTCCTCGATACCGGGCCGATGCGAGCCGGTCACGAGATATATCTATTCAATCACTTACAAAGTTCTCAATAAAGTAAAGGAAGACTGCAACTGGGTTGGTAAGTGTGTGGTGGTTCCTTCGCCTGAAGAGGCGATCACTACCCACGTGGAGGGTTTTTTTGAGTGTTTACAGTTACCCCTTCACGTTGGGCCCTTTGTACTCGGTCATTATTGCTTATTGCAAAAGGTACGAAGTGACCTTGAGCCAAATTCATCCCTCTTTATGGAGGATAGTCATTCTCCTCTATTTTTTTGCAAGCAAGATCTAGGGGTATCCTTTTACCGTCGATCATCTTATGCGGCTGTACAGTCCCGACTCTACCGGAGAGGGTTGATAAAACTTGCTCGTCGGGCAAGCAAAGCCCCTTTATCAAGCATTGATGAGGATAGGGGTCGGTGCTGGTTGGGTCGGTTTGTTCGAGTAAAAACATCAGATATGATCCCGGCCGAGGATATGCCTTTTCCTGAGAAATGGAATATGAATCGTACGTGCGGCCCTGCCTATCAATTTGTTCACTATTCTTCTTTTTGACCTTTTTCTTATCAATTTCATATGACGCAGTTGTATCTCGGATGCCGGCCACGATTCCTCACCTTAAAGAATGGATCGAAGGGTTCATGTCACAGAAACCATATTCCGAGTACGTGTGGCGCGAACTTTCGAAGGGCCGATGGGAGGCCCGACTTCATGGTGAGATAAATTGCACTTGAGCTTAGCTCCTTATGTTATCGATCTCTACCGCGTTTTACTTTTCCTTTGTAGGTTTATGAAAGGATGTCGAGATGAGACCTGCGCCTATAGGCGATGAAGTTCCCAGCGAGCCCCCTGCTTCGAAGTAGGATAAAGAGAAGAAAAGAAAAGAAGCCCCCAGTTCTTCGGACCTCGGAAAGAAGAGACCGAGAAAAAGATTGGCTCGCAAGCCCAAGGGCAATACTGGTGATCGTGTGTTATCTTCGGACTCGCTTCGTCGGTTGAGGGATGAGTCCAAGGAAGACGAAGAAGACTTCGTCCTTATGGCTAGTGAGCCACCACAACCTGAAGGGCGAGGGGTCTCCGAACCCGGAGCCAATGAAACGGACCTTCGTCAAGCCGGGGGATCTGACGTAGGGGCAAGAACTGGGGCTTCCCCTGATGCAAGGAGGGCTCCACTGGGAGTCTTAGGTCCAATTAAAATGGTCGATTCGCCCTTTTTCTCAGAATCAACATTCAATGAGGCCCAAGCAGCAAAAGAACGTTCTTCGGGCGGGGATCACGGATCGAAAGACCCTTTCCGTGGTTTTTTCGACGGTGTGGATTCGGCGTCCGCAGAAGACATTCTTGGGCTCGGTAACTTAGACGTACCGAGGTAATGTTCATCCGCTGATACAAGCGGGATTTCCTTCGGTCTGAAGTTGGTCGATCGATTTCGTGCGCCGAGCGCTTACCCTGATCGGAAACGGACCATATCTTTCACCATTCCCGATGATGCTAGGGTTATTTTTGCCCCTGTTGGGGTGGCCAATTATCTTCTGTGTTTGGTGACCGAGGAAGATCAGGCCAAAATGAATGAAGTGGATGCATCCTGCCTATTCAATGAAGCTCAACAGGCGTTGAATCGGGTAATTTATAATAAGCCCTATCTGATGTTCTTGGTCTTGTACTTTAAGGTTTTAATCGATTGTAACATTGGCCTTTATGCATGCCGGCCTCGGTACTTCATGACGAAGCCTTCCTCCGATTTCGGGAAGAGTCGGGATGCTATGAACGGCTCGAAGGGGAGATGATGAATCTTCGTGCCGAACTGGATCTTGCCCGGAAGCATAATGCTGGCTTGATCGAGCAAATAGAGCAAACACTCGATCACATTAATCAGCTTCGATCTAAGATAAGCACGGCTAGAGCCGAGGCTGATGAGTGGAGGAGCAAGATGGATCGGCTGGCCTCGGAAAAAGAGACCTTTCAGGCATAGTTAGCTTCAGCAGAAGCTCAGCTTGGAGAGGCAAAGGAGAAAATCGGAGTTTTAACCAAGAATACCGATGAAATCCAATCTCAGGTCAGCATGGTTATCTCAGATCGAGATGTTATGGCTAATAAGTTAAAAATGGCCAAGTCGAAAGTTACCGTAGTCAACGCCGAGGCCGATAAGCTGGTGGCCCAATATAAAGCCGATGCTGAAGCTGCTCAAGATAGTCGAAGCCGAAGCCAGAATATTAGCCTTCCCGGAGGAGGATGATTCTGAGGATTCAGGCAAATCTGAAGAACGAGTCGCCCATTTCCTTTCTTTTCCTGTATTTGAAATTATGTTTCGAGGTGCTCGAATTTTTAGGAAGGATTTCCAATGTATATATATACAAAGAATTTATTTTTTTTTTTGCAACTTTTGAATTGCCTTAGCTTTCAAGCATAACTAACTTGGTATAACTTTAACCTTTGGAGTTAGGGGTTTGCCTTAATATGTCTTACTCCTCCTCGAGTTTCGTTAACTCGAAATAGCCTTAGCCCTTTAAGATTCAGGGTTTGCCTTAGCAGGTCTTACTTCCCCTCGAGTTCTGCTAACTCAAAATAGCCTTTTAAGGTTCGAAGTTTGCCTTAGTAGGTCTTATGCCCCCTCGAGTTTTGCTAACTCGAAACGGCCTTAACCTTTTAAAGTTCGGGGTTTTCCTTAGTAGGTCTTATCCCCCTTGAGTTTTGTTAACTTAAAACGGTCCTAGCCTTTAAGTTTCGGGGCTTGCCTTATTGGGTCTTATCCCCCCTCGAGTTTTGTTAACTCGAAACGGCCTTAGCCTTTAAGGTTCGGGGTTTGCCTTATTAGGTCTTATCCCCCCTCGAGTTTCGTTAACTCGGAACGGCCTTAGCCTTTAAAGTTTGGGGTTTTCCTTAATAGGTCTTATTCCCCCTCGAGTAAGTTCATTTTTCGGACAAGCCCCCAAGTGAGGGAATGGTTGTTCGAACAAAATTTAAAGTGGCCCTTGGGCTCGTTTGATCGGAGGCAGGATGTTTGTACAGAAGAGATTTTTCTTTATTCTCGCTCATGTATGTATACAATCTGTGTTAGGGTTCGATCAATCTATTTGGGCACAGTTCATTCGACCGTTTGACCCTTACACTGAATCCTAACGATCTTTGACCCTTCGATCCTAGAAATATCTTCCCAAGCTAAAGTGGCCCCCCAGTATTCGGGGTCGGTTGATGATTGGCTTCGAATACTGTCGTCACCGATTTGTTATCGGCCTTCGAATCTAAGTTAGCACAATTTACTAGTTGCCTCATTAAAAACCTTGCCGTAAAACCCATTTTGGGACAAAACCGGTTCAAGGGAAAAAGAGTGCAACGCGTGCTTTCATACCTGATATCTCGTATTCCTCGATTCAGGGTACCTCGTTTGATACCTGCAAATGTTAGTTCGATGATGCAAGTAAAATAAAAAACAGGATCGTACCTTTGCAGTAGTATCGTTTCAAGTGACTTATGTTCCAAGTTATTTGGTAGTTGTTTACTATATATGGTTCCGAGCTTGTAGGATCCCTTTCCGGTGATTTTAATGATACAGTAAGGTCCTTCCCTATTTGGTCCCAACTTCCCTTTGTTCGGGTTCCGCGTGTTCGGTGTAACCTTCCTTAGTGCTAAGTCCCTGACATTGAAATATCGAAGGTTGGTTCTTCTTTTGTAATACCTTTCGATCCTTTGTTTTTGAGCAGCCAGTCGAACGAGGGCAGCTTCACGTCTTTCTCCAACAGTTCCAAGTTCGTATCCATAGCTTCGTAGTTCGATTCCTCTGTCGCATACCGGAACCTGACACTTGGCTCCCCAACTTCGACTGGCATCAAGGCTTCAGCACCATAAACCAAGGAAGAAGGGGTGGCTCCGGTGCTGGATTTCTCGGTCGTACGATATGCCCATAGGACTGCGGGTAATATTTCCTTCCATCTCCCTTTTGCATCGGTTAATCTCTTTTTGAGATTGCGAAGTATTGTTTTGTTGGTAGGTTCGGCTTATCCGTTCCCACCGGTCTTTTGATCTTGTTATCTTCAAGGAATTTTGTCACTTTGCTACCGATGAATTGCTTCTCGTTATCGTATAAGATCTCGGCTGGCATCCCAAATCGACATATGATGTGATCCCAAATGAATTCGATCACTTTTTTTTTCCCTAACCTTCTCATATGCCTGCGCTTCCACCCATTTAGAAAAATAATCAGTCATAAAGAGTATAAATTGAGCCTTACCTGGTGTGTAGGGAAGAGGGCCAACGATGTCCATTCCCTATTTCATGAACGGCCACGGTGATAAGACTGAGTGGAGTGTCTCCCCAGGTCCATCCAATAGTAACCGGCCTAGATTATTTTTCGAATTAGCGACTCGGCACCAGAATGGTTCCCGTAAGTACCTTGGAGGATTTCTCTTAAAATGTATTCAGTGTCGCCCGATCCCAGACATATCGCGAGTGGGCCGTCAAATATTCTTTTGAATAAGGTTCCGTCATCGGACAAGCTGAACCGGGCCGCCTTCGTACGTAAGGCCCTCGACTCTTTTGGATCCTAGGGGAGTTTTCGGGAACTGAGATATTCTCCCAAGTTAGACTTGTTGAATTGATTTCAGCGTAGCCTTCTTCCATTACCGACCTCATGAGCTGTACAACCTTTCCAGAATCGATCTCGTCATCTTCGATTGATGATCCCAAGCTGGCGAGGGTGTCGGCCTCGCTGTTTTGATCTCGAGCTATATGTTGTAAGGTCCATTCCTTGAACCGATGCAGCATCACTTGCAGTTTGTCTAAATATCTTTGCATTCGTCCCTCTCTGACGTCGAACATTCCGTTGACTTGATTTACAACAAGAAGGGAGTCGCACTTAGCTTCGATCATTTCTGCACCCAGGCTCTTGGCTAGTTACAAGCCCGCAATTATGGCCTCATACTCCGCCTCGTTGTTAGTTAGTTTCACAGTCTTAATAGATTGTCGAATCGTGTTACCAGTTGGTGGACTCAACACGATGACAAGTCCGGATCCCTTCGCGTTCGAAGCACCATCTGTAAAAAAGGTCCATATTCCTAAAGGAGTTCCTGACCCAACTAACAACTCTCTTTCGACCTCGAGGTCGATATTCAATGTCGTACCAACTTATTTCTATGGCTCATTTGGCCAATCGATCAGAGAGTTCGGTCTTGTGCATCACGTTTCTTAATGGGTAAGTTGTTACGACGCATGTGGGGTGACGCTGGAAATACGGTTTTAATTTCCTAGAAGCGCTTAGCAAAGCGAGCGCCAGCTTTTCCAAGTGAGGATAGCTAGTTTCATCTTCGCCTAGGGTTCTGCTATCATAATAAATCGGAAAGTGTGTACCTTGTTCTTCTCGGACTAGGACTCCTCTTACCACTATCTCCGAGACTGCCAGGTAAAGGTACAGTTATTCGTCCACCTTCAGTGTACAGTGGTGGGCTCGATAAATATCTTTTGAGCTCTTCTAAAGCATGTTGGCATTCCGGAGTCCACAAAAAGTTATTCTTCTTTTTCAATAGAGCGAAGAACCAGTGGGTTTTATCGGATGACCTCGAAATAAATCGTACTAAAGCGGCTAACCGCCCGGTCAGCGTTTGTATGGCTTTCACATTATCATGAATATGATGTCCTCGATAGCCTTTATTTTTTCGGGGTTGATCTCGATTCCACGATTCGAGACCATGAATCCGAGGAATTTACCTGAACACACACCAAACGCGCACTTTTTCGGGTTCAACTTCATGTTCTACTGCTTCAACACACTGAATGTTTCCTGCAAATAGTTCAAATGGTCATCTGCTCGCAGGGACTTAACTACCATGTTGTCAATATAAACCTCCATTGTTTTTCCTAGTTATTTTTTGAACATTCGGTTTACTAAGCGTTGGTATGTGGCTCCCGCATTCTTTAACCCAGATGGCATTACATTATAAGATTATGTGCCATATTTAGTGATGAAGGATGTTTTTTCCTAATCACCTGGGTCCATCCGTATTTGGTTGTAGCCGGAATGCGCATCGAGAAAACTAAGGGTCTCATGGCCAGCGGTAGCATCGATCATGCGATCGATGTTGGGTAAGGGAAAAGAGTCTTTTGGACATGCTTTATTCAGGTCTTTATAATTTACACACATTCTTAATTTATTCCCTTTTTTAGGGACTACTACTACGTTTTCCAACCATTCCGGGTATTTAACCTCCCGAATAGACCCTATCTTTAGAAGTTTGGTTACCTCATCCTTGATGAATACATGTTTGGTTTCGGACTAAGGCCTCCTTTTTTGTTTGACTGGATGGAACTTCGGATCCAGACTCAGCATCTGAGTGGTTATCTCCGATGGTATACCTATTATATCAAGGTGGGACCAAGCGAAACAGTCTTCGTTAGTCATAAGGAATCGGATAAGTTTTGTCCTGAGCTCGGAGCTTAACCCCGAGCCCAGGTATACCTTTCCAGTTCCTCGACAGTCGATTTACTGGCATCGGAATCATCGGAGGTGATGAAAGACCGAGGAACTCCGTAATCATCATCCTCGACATCTACTTGTTTGTCAACCTTTGCGGAAGATGATATCTGTAGTTGCTATTTCGACTTGTTCTCGATCCTTTGATTAGGAACCGTTGGTGTTGGTGTCATTTCTTCCACCGCGAACATCTCTTTCACAGCTGGTTGCTCCCTGTAAACCGTTTTCACTCCATCGGGCGTGGTAAACTTCAGCACCTAGTGTAATGTCGAAAGTACAGCCCTCATATCATGGATCCATGGCCTTTCGAATAGAGCATTGTACCTCATGTCCCCTCAATCACATAGAATTTTGTTTCTCGAAGGGTTCCAGCAGTATTTATCGGCAACGTTATTTCGCCCTTGGTGGTTTCACATGCCATATTGAACCCATTAAGTACATGGACTGTAGGAACGATCTGGTCCGTCAGGCCGAGCTGCTCCACGACCCATGATCGGATTATATTGGCCGAGCTACTTGGATCAATTAACACACGTTTTACTCTAACTTTGTGTATGTGTACAGATATTACCAGTGCGTCATTGTGGGGCTGTGAAATTCCTTTTGCATCCTCCTTGCTAAAATATAAAGTCCCCTCCATCGAGTAATTCCGAGTGCGCTTTTCCCTGGTGATAGATATTTTGGTAATTTTCAGCATCCGACCTTGAGGGGTATCCACTCCACCGATAATCATGTTGATCGTATGTTGAGGTTCTTCCTGGCTTGTCTGTTTATTCTTATTTTCGAAGTGATTTTTGCTCGGTCGATCAAGAATTTTCGAAGGTGTCCATTGTCGAGTAATCGGGCTACTCCTCTCAATTGTCGGCAGTCTTCTGTGTTATGACCGTGAGTGCCATGATATTTGCATATCTGATTAGGATCCCTTTGGGTTGGATCGGATTGCAATGGCCGAGGCCATTTAGTATCTTTGATGTGACCGATAGCAGATACGATAGTAGCAGCATCAACATTAAAATTATACTCCGATAATCGAGGTGCTTCTTTATGCCCGATGGGCCTTTCAAAATTGCTTTTGTTCATGAGCCCCCGGTTGTTCTGACCTCGATCGTTTCTCCTTTCATGTCTTGGGGAGTGAAGCCCGGATACGCCAATTTTTCTGTCCCCGTGATACGGTCGATGTTGCTCTCTATTCGATCATGGTTCGCGATAAGTTTCCCTTCAGATTTTGTCGTAAGTTCTAACGGGGTAAATGGATCCTGAAGGGGATCCGAGCTGATCGTCTTCGACTCTGATCTTTGACTGGTATCGGTTATGTACATCAGCCCATGTGACAGCAGGGTATTCTATTAAGTTCTGTTTAAGTTGCTGCGAAGCCGCTGAGCTTCGAACATTGAGCCCTTGAGTGAAAGCTTGAACAGCCCAATCGTCTGTGACCGGCGGTAGATCCATCCGTTCCATTTGGAACCAAGACACGAACTCTCTGAGCATCTCGTTATCCTTCTGTCTGACTTTGAAAAGGTCCAATTTCCACGTCTTGACCTTGATGGCGCCTGCATGTGCTTTTACAAAAGAATCTGCAAGCATAGCAAACGAGTCAATAGAATTAGGGGGTAAGTTGTGATACCATGTCATGGCTCCTTTCGACAAGGTTTCCTCAAATTTATTTAACAGAACAGATTCGATCCCGTTGTCCTCCAGGTCGTTCTGTTGTATTTGGAGGTTTCTGGCATATGGAGTTTCTTGGGTATCGGTTTCGGAGCCACGCTCGGTGGAAAAAGTTTTTGTACGAACTTCTTGGAATTTAGGCCTTTTAATATCGGGGGTGCTCCTGGGATTTGATCCATCCTGGAGTTGTAAGTTTTCACCTTCTTGTTATTTGCCTCGATATTTTCTCCCCCGATTCTATTCGTTTAGTTAGTTCTTTGAGCATCTTCATAATTTCGGGGTTCACCCCGATTCACCCTCATTCAACACTCCTGCAAACGGTCTATCTTTATGGGTAATTTTTCGGGAAGGGCCAGGTTTGATCCTATTCGAGATTTGGCTTCGGTTTTGTAACTGAGCTATGGCGGCCTATTGGGCTTGCAACATTCCGAAGATCATCCGAAGACTGATCCCGTCCCCTTCGTCATTTTGGGGATGTTGCGTCATCGATCGAGTTCCCCTTGAATGCTATTCGTGGGACCGGTGAGCTGATCTTCATCAACTACCACTTGTGAATTGGCATCGATTGAAATTCCGTCACCCGGCGCTATGTTATTATTTTCGCCTTGATGATCGAACTCGTTATCAACGTGCAGAGGTGTCGATCGAGAGTTTGACATTTTCGTATTGTACCTAAAATCAAAGACACTTCAAAGAGCAAGCATAAAACAATGTGTGTGACAAGAAATTGCATCAAGTAACCACTATTATCCTCGGCCCCACAGTGGGTGCCAAACTGTTTACCCTAAATTTCGGATAACAATTGAATTTATTCGTGGTTCTTAGGAAATGTGGCTTAATTTGATACAAATGATGAATAATATAGCAAAAATTGAAATAAGTATAAATAGAGAAGAAAAGCAAACCAACTAAATTAGATACTCTTGACCGTTGATTAATCCTTCTTGAGCAGAAACGGACTATAATAAGAATTGGAACAATAAAGGGATTTAAGAGAGTAATAAACTGTTTCTTTCTTTCTATTGATGATTCGTGTAAAGATGTGATGATCCTTTAAACTGTTCCATTCTCCCTTTATATAGCAGGGAGACCATATATTTGGTAGATCGTTATACAAGGTAAGAATCTCCATATAAGGTAAAATATATCTTGATTTGCTAATTAAACAATTCTATTGATCAGTGCCGAGATTCTCACCGTGACGCTTATCCCATCACGGATTTTTCGATCCTCCGTCATTTATGTTTAACGGTCTACCCTTGGACATTTTCAGAGTAAAGCTCGATGGGCTCGGTATTTTCGAGGTTGGACATTTTGGCTTCGTATTCCAGTTCGATGACGTTCAGGTTCGAACTTCGATCCTACGCACTTCGAGCCCGATTTATCGAGCAATAGTTAAACTCGGTGCTAACCGTGTATGATCGATCCCGATTTTAACTACATATAAATGGATCCGACTTTGACCACATACAAAATGCTTTTCATATTGTACTAGAATATCATTAATTTCATTAGGATGATTTTGTAAATGGGAGTTTGATTTATTTTTGGTGACATATGCCTGCCATGTTTTGAATTTAAAAAATAAAATTAGAATTTTAGGTTTAACAAAGAATAAAAATATAGGAATTTTCTCTAAAGGAGGATAGATAAATTTACAAATGTTGGGCCCTGCTAACACGGACCTACCTTCACCTAGTTTATGGCAGGAGACCTAGACGGATGAGTCGTTTAGATTTCCTAATTAATGAGAACGTTTCAGTTGTGTCGTTTGGTTTTTTAAACTTAAGTTGAATTGAATTGGATAAAACAAGCGAGGAAAAAAAATACAAAAGTATGATAAAAGAAATAAATAGCAATCCTGTTATAAGAGAGGCCATGTCAGCATTTTTTGTTCCTCATTTATATATAGATATAGATTTGTTAGTGTACATGTAGTAAATATGGACAAGTTTGAATATGTTTTAAATGCCCGAAAAAAGGTCATTGTGCATTTGTGCTCAAGGACACGTGTTCTTCCATATTTTTTGAGAACCAACTATTGTTAGTTGAGTCATGAGTTCCTTGAGCTCTGTGGATGAGACATGTGGAAGCTCTGGGACCTTAGTACTATAACTTTTTTTTTTTTTGGTAAATATAGTTTTTATTAATTAGTACTGTGACTTACTTTTGTGTTCTTCCATTACTCCCTCATTTCTCTTTAAACATTTAAAACCGGAATGCATTATTTCATGTTTGTTTAACACTACAAAAATAGGAGTGTGTGATACATTTTCTGTAATCGAAGTTTAATTAGGTGATACCAGAAAACTAAAGGTGCTGCAGCTGAAGTTGCCCTTGGCACAGAACCAAATGTTGACTTACAACTTGGTGTGTACATATTTTTTAACGTATTATTTTACAATCAAACCAGTATAAGTTTATGGTAAATTTATCATTTTCCCTAAAACAGCAGTAAGTGTCATCTTGTGATTTTTCAATTGCCTAACATGACTAAGAATTCAAAGAAATAACTTATTTTTTTGCATTAAAATAACGGATTAGGACCAAAACTGCCCCTGAAATATCTGAATTGGTACAATAATGCTCTCCATCCACTAATTTGAATAAAAATGGTCCTACCGTTTTTTTTAAACTCAACACTACCCTTTTGACAAATACAAAATTCTAAAAAAAAGAAAATTAAATTAATATCCACGTGTCATCATCTCGTTGCCTAACTTAGAATTGACTCCAAATATAGTTAAACCCAACCGTAACCTATCCGAATATTGACCCGCTCCAATTTTAAAACACATCTCTCTCTCTCCCTCTCCCTCTCTCTATGACTTCTTCTCCTTGTTCCTGCTTGGGCAAAATCCACCGACGAATCTGCTGGAAATAGCAACAAACAGAACAATCTCATCTCGATTACAAATGAATAGAAAATTTTTTTTTACTAGAATTAGCATAGTAATCTAATCCAGAAAATGAAATCCATGATAATGAAAAAGAATTAAAAAGAAGAAAACAAATAATAGTGAAGAAATATCTAAAACTTTGCTACCTATTATTAGTATATATATGAACTTAGGGTGTGTGAAATGTGACAGTTACACAATAGCCATAAAAAAAAGGAGAAAAACTTACATATTAATAAAACAAATAGCGAAATAAATTTAAAATAGAAATGCACATTACATATACAGTAAAAAAATTAGAAATAATCCTCAGATTTCATAGAGGAATGACAAAAAATAGTGAAGAAAATCCCCAGAAATTTCGAATAAAAAAAACTCACTCAATAAGGGATACCCATCATACAAACAAAAAAGAATCTAAACGTTTTGGCATAAAGAATAATATGGCACTTCCTTCCATCTTCCATAAAAATGATTCTAATAGAGAACTCAATTTGGGTTCGCCTCATGAACAATCATAGACATACAATACGTACAAAAACACTCATAAAAACGAAAATAGCAAAGAGACAGTGTCACGTCCGGACCTCGGGGAGTGCGACTAGCGCTCAACCGAGATAACCCGGCCGAGCAAGCCTGTACCATATCTTCTACCCGAACTCACTCATGAATAAAGAGAAGATCTATTTCATTAATTAGACAGTGAGGAGATTCACATGAACAACAACATCAATTCATTATCAGCAATTTCATCATCTATAAGTTTTAGAATACATACACTTTCATAGTTTGATGTGGAACGTGTAATGTAGTTACCAAAATTACTAGTTTGACTTTCCCAACACCGACATACCTACAAAGCCTCTAACAGATACAAAAGGATACAATGATAATGCCAGCAATAATGCCCCGGTTATACCTCAAATATAATACATAAAGACAAAAGGTATACGACCCCAAATGAGGTGGGGCTCACCAAGTAGGGTGGAATTAGGGTGTACCGCTATCAACGATCAAAGCCGCATGTTATGGAACCACATGCATCCATTAAAGATGCAACGCCCCCGGCAAAAGGGACATTAGTACATGTGAAATAGTACTAGCATGAATGACTAAGCACCCTCTCAATAGAACGAATGATAAAACAAGAATGAACAATCATAGAATCAATTGGAATCTCAAATAATACCCAAACATCAAGTTAGGAACAAGACAAGTTTTCAAGTGATTTTTATATTTTAAGTTGGGAGATCTTTAGTAGTGAAATGCCACCGTTTATAATTTTGATTTCAATTTCCAACACAGTGACCACCATGTGTGCGGCATGGCGTCCGATCACGACCCGATCGGCTAGACCACCTCATATGAAACATCAACCACAATCACAAATTCAATTTTATTTTCCAACACAATCACCACCATGTGTGCGGCATGGCATCTGATCATGACCAGATCGGCTAGGCTACCTCATACGAGACATCATCCTTTTCTATCAATCATCCTATTTCATACCTCTTTCACATCTTTTTGTTTCATTAGTACTAGCGGTCACAATTGTAATATCCCCTTTTTGTGTGGCGTGTTGGCGGTATTTCATATTTTATATTTCGTGCTCGCCTTTTCACTTTCAACCATTATCGTGGATTTTCAACAACAAGGAATTTACGTTCAAGACACTAAACATACATATGAGCAAACGCGAGTCTTAAGTGCATTGAGATTTCTTACACAATTGGTATTAACTATCATTTGAAATGCAATTTGAAGCCATGATATTTTATCTAAGCAACCAATGCTTTGAACACATTGCCAAATATTAGTACAACTTAACAAAAGCATTTGGAATATATATTGAACACAAAAGTCTTTTGACACCGAGTTTATTTGGAATAATCGATTCATAATGAGTAACTTGAGACTTACAATGACATTGTGGAGTTCAATTCTAAGAGAAGAGTTTAGTCAACATACCTCACTTGAGCTTCCTTAAACTCTAAAATGTTTTGGAAATCATAGTAACTTCGATATATTTCAGAAATATAAGAAATTGAACAAAAAGTTAGGAAGACGATCATGGTTCCAACTCATTTGAGCGTTTTATCAAATACTAGGTGTGCATTAAGGCTTTAAGGTCCTCCTATGGTGGATTCTTTTACCCCACTACCCAAAGTTCCCACAAAGGAGCTCAACAATCTTCCCATTACCCTAGATGGTACATGCATGTAAAATAAACAACTCCCACACCCAAGAATTGCTTTACTAATTACCCATTTTTAGTTAAATTTCGAAATTAAGGGATAGGGTGTAGAATCTTACCTTTTGGTTGAAGACCTTGTGAATTACCCTAGAAAAATCTTCAAGGTTTGAGCAAATATTGATGATCAAATCACTTAGAAATCCTCCTCCCTCTAAAACCACCTTCCTCTCTCTCTAAAATGTTAGTTTGAACCTTCTAAAAAGACCCTTAACAGTGGTTTATAAGAATGGGGTCGGGTTTATAAAACCAAAAAATTGAAGCTCCGAAACACCATCTGCGGTCGCATATGTGACCGCATAATGCTTCTGCGGTCCGCAAAATGGGCCGCGAAATAGCCTCCGAAATTGGGCACTCCTGCCCTATTCTGCGGCCATTATATGGTCCGCGGACCTGTTCTGCGGTGCATAATGCGCCGCAGAACCTTCCTCCTGAAAATCTTCATGCTGGTTCCGCGGTCGATGTGCGGCTCACGAAATGGTTTAGCAACCGCATAATTGACCACACAATACCATCCAAACTTCCTCAGTTTCCTACTTCACTCTAAGGCCATTCTACGGCTCGCAGAGTGATTTTGCGGCCGCATAGTGGGCCGCAGAAATGCCTTCTTCTGTCAAAAATTTTTCTTTACTCCCCTACGCACTCTTCAACCCAAAAAGTTAGTACCGTGGCAAACTTGCGAGCCCCGAAGAATTTCTACCGTAACCAAACATATTAGCCTACCTCGCCATCACGGAACCTCGGATTTTAGGTGAAATTTTACGGGACCTTACAGACAGAGGGATGTGTGCGTGTGAGAAAGAGAGAGATAGACGAGAGAGAGAGAGAGAGAGAGAGAGAGAGAGAGAGAGAGAGAGAGAGAGAGTTATGCTTAAAAATAGGGGCGAGTCAATATCCGGACGAGTTACGGGTGGATTTAATTATAAATTAGCTTAGAGTTTAAGTTAGGCCAATAAGATGTTGACATGTGGATATTAATTAAAAAAAATTTCTTCGAATATGTTAGTAATAAAGATAATGTTGAGCCCAAAAAATAACAGTAGGGTCATTTTTATTTAAATATATAGACAGATGGTATTTTTGTACCAATTTCAATATTTCAAGTGCAGTTTTCACCCTTTTTATTAAATAATATTATTTAATTTTAAAAGGAAACTGAGTTACTTGTTATATTATTGTTGTAACTGGAATCTTCTTACTAACAAGTAGTGTTGGTTTGTAAATTGAAGAGTTGCGTATATCCATACATTATCAAAATTCATTTACTTTTGTGCGAATTTGGTATGGAGACAATTAATTTTTAAAATATATTTTTAATTTTTTCATATTTGGTCGGCTTAAATGTCTTTAAATTTTTTTTAAGACTCATTTTTTCTCTAATTAGAGGAAAATGACTTTCTTAGCAAAAGTAGGAAAATATTTTTCAAACTCTCGAACTGATGGTTTCAAACTCTATTTCACTCCTCATCCCACCCATCTTGCCACTCCTAAATGGGACAAACCCCTTAACACCTCCACCTACCAACCAACCCAACCCACCATCCCACCCGCACACTACCCCCTCAACCTCAACCCACCTTGACCACCACCACAACCCCGACCACCCACCACCCTAAACACCACCCCCACCAACGACCCCACCCTATAACCCCAGTTACCTTGACCTAACCATGTGTCACACCCTAACCTTGGGTATGCGGCCGGCATCCGGTGCCTTACTGATCCGAGGTAACCGCATTTCAAGTCATACCTTGAACATACAGAAGATTGGTCCAACAAGGTCATGATATATCTAATCCATAGACTGATGATAATAACTCTTATAAGGCCGATAAGGCCACATAATGACCATCAGAAGGCCGTCTGATCATACAGCCTTGGGGAGGGGGGACAGCCCAAAACATATATACATACATAAGACCGACAAGGCCACTATACAAGTCAACTAACTAACAAAGACGCTGTCACAACCATACATGATAACAAAACATACAACTCAAGTCTACAAGCCTCTAAGATCATATCGGACAAGAAGGTCAGAATAGGGCCCCGCCATACGCAAAAAGCATATATACATAGATCTCATAGCATACCGACACACTACAACAACTCCAGGAAGAATGGAGTGCGTCACACCACCACTGAGCTAGATATTCTACTGGGGAGGTTCGTCAACCTGTCTACCTGGACCTGCGTGCATGAAACACAGCGCCCTCGACAAAGGGACGTAAGTACGAAATAATATACTGGTATGTAAGATAGATAAAGCATAAACAAAGACGTGAATGTAAGTAAGACACCATAAAGGTCAACTTGAAACTCTTTGCTACTAAGGGCCGTGATATACATTATGCAATGATATAATATATACTTGTATATGACACCGTTGAGATACATCAGGTGTATATAATGTCATAGGCCTCTGCGGGAATCACCATCACCACCACCATCATCATTATTATCATTTCTCATCATCAACCAAAGATAATAAGACATAAGGTACTTATGAAACATATATATGAAAAATGAGCATAACCATCTCTATTGCGAAGAATAGAGCCATCTTTCGAAAGGAACATTTGGTTATGTTTCTGTTTCGGTCAACTTAGATTATGCCAAAAGAAGAGAGTTAGACTTAATATACCTTTACTTAACCACACGATTTCAAACGCAGCTCCTATAGAACTTTGATATGCGACAAGCGATAATGAAACTATTGTTAAGCTATGAAAACTAGAAATCGATACAAAGGGCGACAAGCTTGTCTATAATAATTTAGAGAACACCTCCCCGTTTTTTTACTTTCCTCAAATCCAAACAATCAAAACCGACATTTCCAGCATAAAATAAACATACATACATCATTTTTAATCATATATGATAACAACATGAATACCAGAAGACTTTTAAACTAGAATATTGAAAGGAGGAAGTTTTAATTGTTGAAAAAAGTACACAAGCTCAAGTATTTGAAAGTTGAAACCTTATTTATTAGTAAATTAAATAGAGACTCTGTTATAGAAGAAGAAGAATGTAAGGTATTGAACTCAAACAAGAAAGCTTACAATTGAAGAAATATAAGTAATGGTTCAAGGTAAAACAAAAAAGGCAAGCCCCAAGAGAATCTTACAAGGTTTCTACAAAGACAAATGCTACTAATTTCAATATTAATCTTCAATCTTAGTTACAATAAAGGAATGGCGCTCCTTTATATAGTAGTAAAGAAGGGGGCCGGTAAAAAATAAATAAATAAGCTACTAAATCCCTAGGTTTACAAAAGACTACCATCACTTTGTTAAATATAGTCAATATTGAAGACTACCCACACTTTATTCAAAAATAGTCTATACTGAAGATTATCCACACTTTATTCAATGTAGTCCATACTGAAGACTACCCATACTTTGTTCAATGTAGTTAACATTGAACTAAGGAAACATTAACAAAAGATTATAGAAATTAGGTTAAATTAATAATAGTTTGGTCTGTTGAAGTTGCTCCTTGTTGGAGCTGATTTGGGCCCCATTCCACCTCCCTTTGGACTTAAATTTGGTCCTCTAAATAGTTGTAAGAGTTACCAAAATCTCTTCTTTGAGCTGGAGCTCTTTTTCCACCATAAGACACCTTTTAATTGCTAAAGTGAAGCTCGTTGAGTTTGTCTCCACTTAAAATCTTAAGCTTACCAAATCGAGGTGCAAGTTCAACATCATTTTCATGTAGAAATAGATCATCAACAAGGTCATACCACATGAGATCATGAAGTTCACACTTGTATTCAACTTGCAATGGCTACCTTGGATCATTGATCGTTGCACCATTGAACTCTTGTTCAAAAGGTGATTTCCCATGCACTTGCTGCTAGAAAAAGAATGAGTTAGTTGGTAGCTGGAACTAGAATCTTTCTCTCGTAGGCACTCTATTCTTTTAATCACTTCTTTTTTCTCATCTCTCAAGTATGTTGTTCACTCTCCATTTTATCTCTCAAACTCACTTCATTAAATTCTACCCACTCATTTTTACTTCATGACAACTCTATCTCTTTACTCACTTTCTCTTCGCTCATCACTTCCTCTCCTTTTTCCTCTCTTGAGTTGTCAAGTTTTTCACCCTTACTTCTCTCTTTCTTTTGTCTCTCATCCTCACTTTTGTTTGGATTGGAAGAGGATCCAATTGATGAAGATCCACTCCCTTGATTTCCTTGGAAAAATATGCTACTGAAGTATCATAAGCACCCACATACTTTTCAAGAATTCCTCTTCTATCTTTTGGAGGACTTCTTACATCTACTCTAATATTTGATTTTCTACATCTACTTGATGTGTCCCTTTGCCCCTTTTTTTATTTAACTTGGGCTTCAACTCCCCCTTATTAGATGAAGGATAGTTTGAGGATCATATAGTAGACTCATGTCTTTCTCTTCTTTCTTTCATCCCACTAATCATTCGCTTTTTTCATCATTTCATAGAGTATTTGAAAATCCTTGTGAAAGATCATCTCTTCTTCCTTTCTTTTGGTCTTCATGGATGTAGCCATAGCCTCCCAAAAATTGTAAATTACTTGTTTTACAAATAAAAAATTGTTATAAGTAAAAGGACCTCACCAAAAGAATCACACCCTTATGTGTATTAATCAAATAGTTGCTCACACTCGTGTATCATACAAGTAGACTTTTAACCCCAAAGAGTTTCACCACTCTTATCTTTTACCACTTAAGGATTGCTCCTCAAAGCTCTTTCAAGAACCAACAACTCATATTACTTCAAGAAAGTTCTAATTTTATTCTCAGAATGGAGTTTAAGTCAAACAAGTAAAGGACTATAAAGCAAAAATAAATAGAAAAAGCACGAAACAAATTAGCATGAAATAAAGAGATAGGCAAGTAATCACTAGACTATACTAAGTATGAACAAATACTTAAAGTATCTAGCAAGATATTTTAGAAGATCTAGAATGTATTTAATGAACTTTTTGAATTTAAAGGTGCTGCAATGAGTTTTGCACTCCTACAAGTGACTTTTGAGTTTCTTGATAACAAATCTAATGGGATTTTCAAGAGATAAAAATTAGATAAGATTTTTCAACAATTCAAAGTCATAATGAACCACGAGACTGACTATAAACATAGCAAGTGCAAGTGAAAAATTCTAAAAATATTACTGTTCACACATTATTATTTTTTATTTTCTCTTTTTTTTGGTTATTCATGCTACAATGACATTTCTCTTTTTATTTTCCTTTTTTTTTTAATTTTTTTGGATATTTTTTGAAGAAAACACCCAAGATTACCAATAACGAAATCTTGATAGAACCGCTCTGATACCATTTGATAACAAGACATATGGCGGAAGACTTTAAACTATAATATTGAAAGGGGAAAGGTTTAATTCTTGAAAGAACAACACACCAGCTCAAGTATTTTAAATTTTAAACCATATTTAGTAGTACAATAAATAAAAATCAATTATAGGAGAAGAAGAATGTGAGGGAGGAAACTCAAAAAAGGAAGATTATAATTGAAGACATCGAATAAAGGTTCAAGGAAGAAAGGGAAAACCCCAAAAGAACCTTATAAGGTCTCTAAAAAGCCAAAAGCTACTAATATCAGTAATAATTTTCAATCTTATTTACAACAAAGGAACATGGCACCCCTTTATATAGTAGTAAAGAAGGGAGCTGGTAAAAACATAAATAAATAAGCTAAACAATCCTTAGTATATAAAATATTACCATCACTTTATTCAATGTAGTCAACATTGAATACTACCCACCCTTTATTCAATATAGTTAACATTGAATACTACCCACACTTTGTTCAACGTAGTCAACATTGAACTAAAGAAGCATTAATTAAAGATTCTAGAGATTAGGTAATTTAACACTAGTTTGGGCTGCTAAAGTCACTTCTTGTTGAGGCTAATTTGGGCACTATTCTACCTCAATTTGGATTTAAATTTGGGCCTCAAAATAGTTGTAAGAGTTTCCTAAAATATCTTCTTTGGGCTGAAATCTTCTCTCATCATAAGACACCTTTTGATTGCTAACTGAAGCTCATTAAGTTTGTCTTGAAACTTCTTTGTTTGAGATCTTGTCATGGGACTTCATGGATATTCTAAAAATTCCCCCTTATTATTAATAATATTGAGATTCCATGATTGATATTATTTTATCTATCATAAAATACCACAAAATAGTCCAACACACCCCAATCACTTCATACACAACAACCAAGTGTTATCTTCCACTTTTCTATCCATACAACATAGCTAGGACTTAGATACACATAAAATGCAAGTGAGATGATAAGAATATTACCTCACACAGAAGGAAAAAGCCTTCTCTTAAGCTTCCTCAACTTGGAAGAACAACCAAGACAAGCACAATGCGATAGAACTACGCTCTACTAGCATCACGAGTTTACGACGCTTGATATATGTTGTTTACCCTTGGACCATGTAGGAAGCCTTTAGAGAGTATTTTTGGATGTTTAGGATCTGTTAGTATCAAAAATGAAATGAGAGAAGGAATCCCCCTATTTATACATCAAAAGAAGTTTTCCACTGCCTACGTGGTTCTCAAAAGGTGCTGTTTGCGGAGTCTCGCAAAAATACGAATTCTCTCTACTACGATGTTGAATCGATGAGCAGTTTAATGTGTTAGAAACTAACTCGTAGATATTTAATTTTGTGGGTGGATAACCCCGTAACTCCCAGTATATTGGGAGAAAAGCTCGGTGACATTATACTCAAATTTCAATAAACTTATGAATATAACTTGCGACAACTTTTATCGACTTTTATTTTACAACTTGCTTGACTTCAAAACTTAACATACGAGTATTATACTTTTGAAATAAATTATAACATGGCCTTCTTATCATATTAAGCACTCCTAGTTTTACCCCAAAAGTACGGGTTATAAGATCTTCTATTCGTTTGACCCCAAAATTTTATGTTACGTACTCAGTTCTTGCTTAAAGCGTCCCTTTACCTTATAGGGGTATCCTCAACTCTCTGATCTTATGTTAGTTTAGTCACGATGCAATCGATGTAAAGATATAAGTGCAACATCCTCCCCCCTAAAGAACATTCGTCCTCGAATGTAAAGACGCACTTAGGGCAGTGACTAATCCTTAGAAGTTTTTCTGAAAATTTCGACAGAGTCTACCCTATAAATGAAAATATAAAAAACCCTGTTAACAAGAAAAAGATGTCCCAACTTTCCACATATGGACATCCACAAATCATATAGTATCATCGGGACTCAAATGGCCATCAAGTATCAAGTATAATTTACGTCAATAAGAACTCATCTCGAATGCAGGTAATTCTTCCCCTTGACATGCTACACCTCATTCAGAGTGTTATCTTTGGATTAAAAACAAATAAGGATACTTAGAATTTATCTCCTCTTTCGCCTCCCATGTCATTTCTTCTCCATTCTTGTTCCGCCGTAAAACTTTCATAGAGGCTATTTATTTAGTCCTCAAATTGCGGACTTGCCTATCTAAAATAATGATTGAAACTTCTTATTAAGGCAAATCTTTCATAAACTGTACATTTTCAACTGGTACATCCCAAGAAGGATCTCCAATACACTTTCTCAACATAGAGACGTGGAAGATCGGATGAATGGATTCTAACTCTAAAGGCAATACCAATTCATAAGCTACCCGACCAATTTCTGGATGATCCAATATGACTCGATATACCTTGGGCTAAGCTTGCCCTTCTTTTCGAATCTCATTACGCTCGTCATAGGCGAAATCTTCAAGACTACCTAATCATCCACTTGGAACTCCAAGTCTCATTGCTGTACATCTGAATACAACTTCTGGCGACTTTGGGTGGTTAAGATTTGTTCTTGAATAATCTTTACCTTTTCTACCGCCTGATGTACTAAATCAGGCCCAAGCAATTCTGATTCGCCTACTTTGACCCATCCAATCGGTGACTTACACTTGCGCCCATGAAGCCTCATAAGGTTCCATCTTAATGCTGGCATGATAGATATTATTATACACAAACTCAAAAAGAGTTATATGGTCATCCCAACTTCCTTTAAATCTAGCACATACGCTCTCAACATGTCTTTGGGGATGGAAGGCTGTACTAAAATTGATCTGAGTGCCTAAACCTTTATGAAAAGACCTCTAAAATTTTTAGCTATGACTGAGCACCTCGACATATATAATAGAAATAGGGATACCTTGGAGACGAAAAATCTCCTTAATATATAATTTAGCATAATCCTCAATGGTATAGGTGGTCTTAACTGGAAAGAAGCGAGCGAATTTTGTCAACCGGTTAAAAATCAGCCAAATAGAGTCGAAATTACGATGTGAGCGAGGTAACCTTGTAATGAAATCCATGTTAACTGTTTCCTACTTCTACATCAGGATCCCGAGTTTTTGGATCAACTTGGCTTGCTTATGATGCTCTATTTTACCTGTTGACAATTAGGACATTGAGCGATGAACTCTGCAATGTTCTTCTTCATGTCATTCCACCAATACATCCCTTTAATGTCATGATACATCTTTGTTGATCCAGGGTGAATAGAGTATCGCGAAGATCTCTTTCATAATCTTATTCCCTAATCCTGCTACGTTCGGAACGCACTATTAGCCTTGGTGCCTAAAAACCCTATCTCTATCGAGCTCAAAAGCTGTGGCCTCCTCTTGTTGAATATCTTCTTTGATTTCCATAGAATTGGATCCTCATACCGTCACTCCTTGACTTATGTTACAAGGGATGACTCTATTGTATTCTGGCTCCTTTCATCTGAATCTTTCAATCTGATTCCCAACTAGATAATGATGCATCTCTCCGTCAACTTCTTTCCTTTGCCCCCAAATCAATTAGGTCGCTTGTGGACCGATGGCTAGTTGCACTAGTTACAATGTTAACCTTATACAAACGGTATAGGATTATCTATATTTAAATCCTTTAAAATACTTAAGCCGTCATCTCTATCATCAACTTAGCTTCGTTTACCTAAAGGTGCACTAGACGCTTTTATGGTTTGTACACTGTCAACATGATCAGTCTATTGATAACACAATTGTATCTTAAGTGCACGATTATTGTGGTTAACTCTAATTCATGTTTCAAATAACCCCCTTTGCTTCCTTTCTCACTACTATTAGTCATAAACAATTACCATTTCTTTCTCCCTCTGACACTTGCACCATGCATATACTAATATATCATTTTTTTCACCCATTCTGAATCTTCTGGTATATACAAAATCTCAAACATTGATCCTCATTTTAATTCTCCATGTCAGTTTACTATCCATGATGAGTCATTGAATTATTCCTTTATAGGGTATGTATAAGATTCTGAAAGATTTTAAATTATAAGACGGTGCTCCATAATATATTAATTCCATCGCTGTACTTAGACCAAAACCTCTTTCCTTGTCTCCTTGCTAACACCTTCAGGCAATGGCACTTGGGAAAGATTCCCTTGTTCACGTTAAGCTTATGAGCTCATCATATTATTTACCCGTTAGAACCTCTGGTCAATTCGAATCGTCTATCATCGTCCTTACTTGCCCTTCACTTCGTCTTTGTTCTAATAATGTTATCTTTGAACAGAACTCTTTAATGCCTGCCTTGTATCCTAGGCTCATTGGCCCCTTTTCAATCCTTTATATGCTTATATTGATCTTTACCAACCATTGCTCCCGTTAGAATACTTTCTAAGAGTCATGACTATATGTGTTGCAAGACCGATATTTCACATGTTTAGGTCCAATTCATAGTTTTGTATGATCTAATGACTCGTATGAGTTTCCTTGTCTAATCATAATTAAGTCTTCAATCAATCGATTGCACAATTATCTTACCTTTACATCTCAGTTCCGAGTTATCTGGGGCAGTGTCTCTTATCTCGATCTACTCCTCACACTAGCTTCCTGAGTATTGGAGGTTTAGCATTTCTAGTCGGAAGGTACTTACTATCTCTTCTCTATCATTGGTTCTTACTCACCTTGTAGAGTAATCACATATTTGTGAAATTTTAATAACTACAATCTTATTTACTTCTATCCTTTTTGTCATAATCCTTCTGCATATCTGTCATTAAGAAAAACACATTTCTGTCTCGATACTTCATCATATCATTACATACGCACTTGAAAACTAGTATCACATTTCTTACAGCCATCCTTCAAATGTCCTAAAAACTCTCGATGTCACTTGTCTCTAATAAGCTATTCTCAACCAGAAAGTGTTTGGAATTATAAAATGTCGCATAATAAGTCCAATGGTCCTATCAACTTAATGCCTATAACATACTTTAGCTTACTAGCACCAATACATGTAACCATCAACTAAAAGTGGTAGTATGACTCCCTTACGTATGTACGAAGGACCCATGTCACCTCCTACTACTGCTTACGATCCAATCCTCATAAATGACTTGGGATCACCACTCTAGGAATGTCATCTTATGTTATCTTCTTAAATGTATTAATTGTCACCCGAAAGTCTTTGCATGATTCTATTGTAGTAACATATCTTCTCTTAACAAAATTTCGGACCATCCCCAATTCATCTTAGGCAAGATTGTTCAATTGGGGTCATGAAAATGTAGCATATTCCTTCCATTTTATTCTCTAGTTGACGAAGCCCACCATGAAGCAGATATATTTTCATGGATTGTTGAATATTCCAATAACGCTGTAACGACCCGGCCGATCGTTTTGAGTATTATAGCCCCGTTCTCCCATTTATTGGTTCTTCTACGTTAATTTATTTTTATGTGACTTGCCGGGGTGGTTGGTTTAGTTCCGGAGATAATTCGGAGTGAATTGGGACACTTAGTCCCAAGGTTGGAAGATTAAGTTGGAAGAGTTGACCAGAGTTTGACTTTTATGCAAACGACTCCGAAATAGAGTTTTGATGGTTCAGATAGCTTCGTATGGTGATTTTGAACTTAGGAGTAAGTCAGGATATTGATTTGGAGGTCCATAGGTTGTTTTGGCTTGTATTGGCAAAAGTGTGAAAGTTGAAGGTTTGGAAGGTTTAGAAGTTTGACCGAGAGTTGACTTTGTTGATGCTAGGCTCGAATTTTGGTTTTGAGAGATGGAAAAAGTCCGTTGTATCATTTACTTGTGTGCAAAATTTAATTTCAATCGGAGTTGGTTTGATAGGTTTCGACATTATTTTTAGAAGTTGGAAATTCATTAGTTTCATTAGGCTTGAATTGGGGTGCAATTCGTGTTTTTAATGTTGTTTGATGTGATTTGAGGCTTTGACTAAGTTCGTATCATGTTTTAGGACGTGTTGGTATGTTTGGATGGGGTCCCGGGGGCCTCAGGAGGATTCAGATTGTTATCAGATTGAGTTTTGGGCATAAGAAATTTCTGTTGGCTTCCGTCCTGGTGTAACCGCGCTTGCGAGGTTTTGGCCGCAGGTGTAGAGCCACAGAAGTGGCCATGAATGCGCAGATGTGGAGTTTGGATGGGCTTGGAAGGGCTGGCAGATGCTAGGCACTTGCATCTGCGAGCCCGCAAGTACGAAGAGGTTGCCGCAGAAGCGGATTTTGGGCAGGAGAGCTGGAGTCGCAGGAGCGGATTTTTCTCCACAGGAGCGAAGGCTAGACTAGAGAAACGGCCCCCCAGGTGCATTAAGGTGGACCGCATGTGTGCGAGGTCAAGAGCTTAAGTTATTTTCGCAGGTGCGGAAATGTGACTGCATATGTGGTTCTGCAGAAGTGGAACATGGGTCGCTGATGCGAAATGCCTGGCAATATCTTATATTTTGAATGGTTTCAAATTTCTCTCATTTTTGGACGTGAAGAGCTCGGCTAGGGGCGATTTTAACGAGGATTTCACTATAAATTAAGAGGTATGCAACTTTTGATCACTTTTGCCCATAAATATTGAATGCCAATTGATTTTTACGCCTAAATTATGTGTGTTTGAGGAGAAATTTGGGGAATTTTTGACTATGTATTGGAGAGTAAGATTTGGGGATTTGAGGGTTGATTTGTGGTTAGAATTGGATGATCTTGGTATGGTTGGAATTGTTATAGAATGAGCATTCGGAATTTGTTAATTTTGTTTGGTTTCGAGACGTGGGCCTGGGGTTGACTTTTTGATTATGGTTAAAGATCTTAGATTTATCATATGGAATTGATTCCTATAGCTTGTATTGATTATATTAAGTTGTTTGTGACTAGATTCGAGTCGTTCAGAGGGAGATTCGCGAGGCAAGGGTTTCTAAGAGCATTGAGTTGCGCACTTTGAGGTAAGTAACACTTTTAAACTTAAAACTGAGGGTATATATCCCTGGAAATCGTGATATTTGGGTTGTGATGGGGTGACGCACATGCTAGGTGATGGACGTGTGGGCGTGCACCGTGGTAATCGTGATCCGACTGGATTCTTATACTGTGCTGATATCAAGTCTAATGTTTATCTGTGTAATCCCTACTTGTTAGAGTAATTGAACTGTGATTCGTATTAGAAATCATGTTTAGGGTATGTGCTTATCCGGTTGAGATCTAATGAGGTTATTTCTGCTATTTTGAGTTATCTGCTTTAACTGCAATCATGTACTCAGTCATGATCCTTCATTCATATCATATTGCAGTCTCTGCTATCGTTTACTGTTATATCACATGTTGTTATTATTTGGGATGAGTAGTACGAGGTTTTGATCCTTGGGACTTGAGAGATTGATGACTGAGGTAGGCCTGAGAGCCGGATTGTGAGAGTTATTATGGATCGAGCTGCACGCCGCAACATGCCTTATTGGCTTATTTATTATTATTGATCGGGTTGCACGCCGCAGCAGGCCTTATAGGCTTTATATTAGCGCTCGGGCAGGATCCGTCCCTCCGGAGTGTGACATACCAATAGTGAGCGTGGGCACAGCGATATATACACGTGCTTTGGTAAGGGGAATTGATGCCAGGAACCCATACAGTGTTGAGTGATTGTGTGTGTGATGAGTGGGAATTTGAGATAGGCAATTGTGTACTTTGAGAGTGTGAGTACCTGGGAATATCACTATGATACCTTACTTTTGACATGCATATTTGGCATAAAGGCATACAGATGTACCATTCCTCATGCGAGCTATATTTGATCTGTTCTTATCAGTGTTGGCCTTTAATTGTGAACTTGAAAGCATGTCTAAATTTTTGTACTATGAACAAGATGAATATGGAAGATTTTCTGAGTTATTTACTGTCATTGTCATCATCTTACATGTGTTGTCATTATATTGGTTTCGACCGTATACTTCTGAGCTCGTCACTGATTTCAGCCCAAGGTAAATCTTGTTACTTATTGAGTACAATGGGTTGGTTGTACTCATACTGCACTCTACACTTCGTGTGCAGATCCAGGTACATCTGCATACACTGATTGCTTGATCATTGCCAGTACTTGCTTGGAGACTTCAAGGTAGTTGCTATGACGTCCGTAGATCTTGATTGTCAGCTTGCTTAGTACGTGCATTAGGTGCCACCACGACAGGTTAGGATTTTGGGTCGTGACAAGTTGGTATCAGAGCGCTAGATTTTTTAGATCTCACGAGACATGAGCAGGTTTAGTAGAGTCTTGTGGATTGGTATGAAGACGTCTATACTTATCTTTAAGAGGCTACCGGACCATTAGGAAATTTCACCTTCTTGTACTCTTATCGTGCAGGTTTGTTGATTCTGGAATCTGAACTTCTATTCTCTCACAGATGGTGAGGACGCAAGCGACCGGATCAGGCAAACGGCCACTAGTACCACCAGTTAGGTCCGCGAGAGGCCGGGGCCACGGTAGAAGCTGAGGTCCGGCTTGTACTAAAGGTAGAGTAGCACCTGTGGAGCCACCAGGTACTCTAACTGAGAAGCAAATACTAGATGTTGTTGAGCCGGTGGGACCAACTCAGGCACCAGCTGTGCCCATTGTGATCCCAAGCCTTCAGGAGGCCTTAGCCTAGATTTTGACTATGTGCACGAGCCTGGCTCAGGCAGTCTCAGTTCCAGTTGCACCAGCCACTTCTCAGGATGGGGAGGTGCTCAGACTCTCACCGTCCATACTTCAGAGCAGGTAACTGAAGGACTCCAGACACCGAGGGTACTACCAACAGAGCCGGTTGTAGCTGCTTGGGCCCATGTTGGCCCACCTATGAGTGATGAGTAGCAGAAGAGACTAGAGCAGTTTGGGATGCGCAAGCCTCCAGAGTTCACTAGAGTAGAGTCAGCGGATGCTTAGGATTTTATATACAGGTGCCAGTGGATCTTTCGCACAACGGGTATCTTGGAGACCAGTAAAGTTTCATTTACTACTTTTCAGCTAATAGGGGTAACCTATAGATGGTGAGAGGAATATGAGTTAAGCACGCCAGCCAGCGCCGCAACACTTACCTGGCAGAAGTTTGTCTCACCGACTCGCAGGGAGGAGTTGCGTAGGCAGTTTGAACAATTATGCCAAAAGGGTATGTTAGTGACTCAGTATGAGATGAGGTTCGCAGATTTGGCTCATCATGCAATGTGGTTGGTTCCTACACACACACACACACATATATATATATATATATATATATATAGAGAGGATTAGGAGGTTCATTGATGACCTCAACTATGGATCATGCTTCAGTTTGGCCCAAGAGGCAGAGACAAATATTAGGTTTGACTAGGTGGTTGAGATTGCTAGGCACTTGGAGTTGGTTCGCATGCTTGACAGTGAGGAGCGGAAGGGCAAGGGGCCCCGTGTTTTAGTGGTACCTCATATGGAGGTCAGTCACATCACAGCAGAGGTCGTCCTTATAGGCCCACTCAGATGGCTCATCCAGTTCATCATAGTGCATCAGCTAGTCATGGTTCATACAGTTCTCATCTGGGTTAGCCATCTTTTAGTGCTCTACCAGCTCGGAGTTCATCCCGTGCTCCATCAGTTTAGGGTTCATCTGTACCATATTCTTCTAGTGGCAATTCTGGTTCACAAGGCCCGGTTCAGTCCCTGCTGCCATCTTTGGATCGAGGTTGCTTCGAGTGTGGAGAGTTGGGGCATATAAGGAGGTATTGCCCCGCCTTACGGGAGGTCCAATTCAGTGGAGTGGTCAGGATATGACTTTTGCACCAGTTATGTCACCACCCGCTCAGCTAGATCCGGGTAGGACTCAGGCAGCTCGAGGTCGCCCTAGAGGGGAAGGTCGATCAGGTGGTGATCAGGCTCGATGATATGCTTTTCCCGCCAGGCCAGAGGAAGTTGCTTCAGACACAGTGATCAAAGGTATAATTTCAGTGTACCACAAGGATGCTTCCTTATTATTTGACCCCGGTTCACTTATTCCTGTGTATCATCGTACATTGCTCGCTATTTGGATATGACCTGTTGATGTGCCGGGTAATTTCGGCACATTTTGATACTATTTGCTTAAATTTTAACTTGTTTCACTTGTTAATTATCACGATATTTACGTAATTTTAGTGTACTTGCAGTGTATTGAGTGAAGGAATCCAGAAGTATGGAAAAGAAGTAAAAAAGCCAGCTAAAGACAAGAAAAGAGGTCAGGAGCTTCGCAGTTGTAAATATGCGATCGCAGAACAGATATGCGAGTCGCATACTCTATAGGTAGATCGCAGATGAAGATAGAATTTTAGGCCAACTTTCAGGTCGAGAATGCGGTCGCAAATGTGACCGCAAAACAGGAATGTGAACCGCGAATTGGCCTGGTGGAATCGCAAACACGAACAGAGTTCTAGGTGAAAGTTAGTGTGAAGAATGCGATCGCATAGTCAGCATGCGAACCGCAAATCCAGATGCGACGAGAGCAAAACTGGCTGGTGTGATTTGCGACGGATGATGAAGATTTGCGAACCATATTCCTGTTATGTGACAGAAATGCGGTTCGCATTAGTTCAACGAGGGCAAAGCTGACCGACATTCGCCTTGGGTTTTGGGCCTCTATAAATAGGTTTTATAGGGTTTTGTGAAGGGATTCTTGTCAGAACTTAGAGTACAAAGTACAGCTTTGATTATTTTGGAATTCTTAGAAGCTTTTGGTGATCAAAAACTCTCTATTTTTGTAAGATGATATCAATCACTCTTTCTTGTTCTTTAATTATCCGCATGTGTAGCTAAACTTAAACGCTGAGGTTGTGAACCCTAGATGGGTAGAATGTTATTGAGAGTTTGATATTGAATCCAATGTCGAAAGAAGCTTGATATTTATTTATTTCTTGTTCTTCAATTAATCGTTAGTGTTTGCAAACATTAACGAATGCCAATTCATGCTATCTTATCTTGGAAAAGTGAGATAGAGTTTGGTAGAGATAAATAATAAAAATTCAAGGCTTTAAACCTTGTTTAACGAAATCACTTAGGAATAAGTAGATTTTAATTTGGCAAATAATTGGTTGTTCTTAAGATTGATTCTGTTGTATTCAGGAGAATCGTAAGAGGATACATTATCCAAGTATTGGGAAATATTGGATAAATTCATTAAACACCAATTGTATATCAAGAACGAAATTCAATATAAATATCAAGAACATTCTACTACATTAAGGGGAACACAACCTTGGTTTCTTAAAATTCATAGTTCTCACGTTCAAACTATTCTTAAACATTAGTTCTCAGTTTTCGTTTCTTAAATATTAAACACTCCTTTATTTTATTTGGCTACTTGATAGAATTACGACTAAGTAAAGTATTACATTAATTGGATAATATTTTCACGCCTATTCCCTGTGGGATTCGACCCCAACCTCGTTGGGTTACTATATTTGACATCGATCGCTTACACTATTGTTAAGATGTAATTTATTTTGGCGCCGTTGCCGGGGAATACGGTTTTGAAATTTCTAATTAGTGTATACTTTACTATAAGTCTAATTCCACTTGATTGCACGTTGTTTGTTTTGGTTGTTGTAGACAGGAAGATATGGCAGACCGTGAAGAGGATGTGGAGGGGGAGCAGGAAGAAAATCCTTTTGCTGATATTGAAGAATATATAGAGGATACAAACGCTATAGTACCTCCAGCTATAGGTGCTGCTACGTTCAAGGTAGAACATGGGCTAATTCTGATGTTAAAATCGGAAGGATACATCAGAAACTCTACTGATGACGATCCAACACAGCACCTCAGGAACTTTTTGGGTGCTTGTGCAATGCACAAGCAAAATAATGTCTCTAACTATTCATTAAGGCTGAGATGCTTTAAGCACTCGTTAGCTGGAGATGCGAGGAAATGACTTCAAAACCTTCCTCCAAATTCCATCCGTTCATGGCCTGAACTGGTCCAGGCATTCTTGTTAAAGTGGTTTCCGCAAACCAAGAAATCTGAGCTCCGAGACAAGATATTTTTCTTTAAACAACTACCTGGTGAACAACTACACGAAGCGTGGGAGCACTTCAAGTTGTATTTGGTGAGGTCCCCAAACCATGGCTTTCCCGATTCCATCTTGCTGGAAAAATTCTACATGGGTTTGTATCCTATGAACCAATCAATAGCGAAGAATGCTGCTGCTGGATCCTTCATGGATAAAACTTTCGCTAGAGTAACTCAGATTTTGGATAAAATGGCTAAACACAATCAAGATTGGCATTCTGAGGATACAACAGGTGGCATTACAATTGGGTCTCCTTCTATGAATAACTTGATAAAGGAAAATCAAGAATGAGACCAAGTGATTGCTGAACTTGCCACAAATGTTAATGTATTGACGAAGTTGTTCACAGAAAATCAAAAGAAGAAAGTCAATATAGTGGAGAATGTTCAACCAGTGCATAGTGATGAATATGAAGAGGCTAATTATGTCAACAATTCTCAGGGAGGTTATCAAAGGCAACATTACGAGGGTCAAGGGACGCAAAATCATAGGAGACCGAACCCGCAAGGGCAAGGTCACCAACAATGGCGAAATGATCAAAGTGGCCCTAATCAAGGAAATTGGAACAATAGTAATAATTTTCCAAACCGAAGTTCCAACCCTTATGTTCCTCCGAAAGGTCAGTATTTTTTTTTTATTAAATAGGTTTCTTTATTGATGTCAATTAGCAAAATTTACATGATCGGAGGGGGACATAAACCTTACCTGAAAGGTCAGTATTCGAGTCAGGGATCCTCAAGTGAATCCAAATTGGAGAGTATGCTCGAGAGGATATTACAGAACCAAGAAAAGTCAGATAATGCCATGAAAAACATGACTGAATTGGTTGGCTCCCACACAGCAGTGATTCAAAAGTTGGAACTGCAAATGAGGGATCTCTCTCGTGAACAATATCCACAACAGAAGGGAACACTTCCTAGCGACACCATTGCGAATCCTAAGGGGAGTGGAAGTGGCCCAACTGCTCATATTATGGTTGTCACGACCAGGAGTGGGAATACATTGCAGGGGAGAGATGAGCAAGCAGTCGATGCTGAAGAACTTCAAAAAGGGGTCGCCGTTGAAAAAGATAATGTTGCTGAGGTAAACAAAAATCCAGAAATTGTGCTGAACAGAGATGAGACTCAGGAAGGGATAAAGGATAAGGCAGAAGGAACATCAACCGTTCTTCCGCCAATTCCTAGACCCCCTCCTCCTTTTCCTCAGAGACTTGCGAGAAGAATTGACGACAACAAGTTTTGAGAAGTTTTACGACATTCTCAAGCAGTTATCAGTTAATATACCTTTCTTGGAGGCTTTTCAAGAAATGCCAGGGTTTGCCAAGTATCTAAAGGATCTGATTACGAAAAAGAGAACCACCAGGAATGAAGTGGTAAACATGACTCAAAGGGTTAGCTCGATCACAGCTACAAATCCAATCCAAAAGAAAGAGGACCCAGGAGCATTTACTATTCCGTGCACTATTAGAGTGCGCGACTTTGCTAAGACGTTGTGTGACAATGGGGCCAGCATTAATATAATGCCTCTCGCTATCTACAAACAAGCCTCGCTAGGAATGCCGAGGCCGACAAGCATGAGGTTGTAGATGGATGATCGATCTACCAAAAGACCAGTTGGTATTGTGGATGATGTAATTGTAAAAGCTGGAAAATTTCATATTCCAGCTGATTTTGTGATCCTTGATTGTGCCGTGGATAAGGAAATCCCTATCATATTGGGGAGACCATTCTTAGCTACTGGAAGAGCTCTTATGGACTCGGAGAGTAATGAAATAAAGTTCCGGGTAAACAACGAAGAGGTCACTTTTCAAGCTAGTAAGGGAATGAAGTTGCCAACCGAGTATGAGAACATTTCACTAATTGGCATTGTTGATGAAGTCGATGAAGCTGTCGAGATGAAAATGGAAGAGCAATGCTTAGGTGAAGCACTGGCTGCTATATTGGTGAATTTCGATGGTAATGATTTGGAAGGGTTTATGGAGTCGGTGAATGCGTTAGAAGGTTGTGGTTCTTATTCATATACTCCACCAAAACTGTCCCTAGATTTGGAGAATAGAGCTACACCTCCAGCGAAGCCGTCCATTATTGAACCACCTCAATTAGAGCTCAAGCCGCTTCCTTCGCATTTGAGGTATAAATTCCTTGGTTTGAATAATACTTTACCGGTAATTGTTTCTTCGTTGTTGAATGATATGCAGGTAGAACAGTTGCTGCAAGTTTTGAAGGAACACAGACAAGCCATCAGATGGACAATTGCTGACATTCGGGGAACTCCTGCCGGAATATGTGAGCACAAGATTCAACTAGAAAATGAGACAAAATCGAGTGTGGAGCACCAGAGACGGCTGAATCCAGCAATGCAGGAAGTGGTGAAGAAAGAGATAATCAAATGGCTGGATGTAGGGGTTGTCTATCCAATTGCCGATAGTTCGTGGGTGAGTCCAGTGCAATGTGTGCCAAAGAAAGGAGGCATGACGGTGGTCAAGAATGAAAACAACGAGCTGATTCCAACAAGGACAGTAACTGGATGGCGAGTATGCATGGATTACAGGAAGCTCAATAGTGCCACATGCAAGGACCATTTCCCTATGCCTTTTATTGATCAAATGCTTGATCGGCTAGCCGAAAAGTCCTTTTATTGCTTCCTTGACGGATACTCCGGGTACAATTAGATAAATATTGCTTTGGAGGATCAGGAGAAGACAACGTTCACCTGCCCGTATGGAACATTTGCCTTCAGTCGAATGCCGTTCGGATTGTGCAATGCTCCAGCTACCTTCCAGAGATGTATGATGTCGATTTTTTCTGATATGGTGGAGGATTTCCTTGAAGTCTTTATGGATGATTTTTCGGTAGTCGGGGAAACTTTTGAGAAATGCTTGAAGAATCTCAAACAAGTGCTGAAACGATGCGAAGAAACAAACCTTGTATTAAATTGGGAAAAATTCCATTTCATGGTGGATGAAGGTATTGTTTTGGGGCATAAAATCTTAAGGCGTGGTATAGAGGTGGATAAGGCTAAAATTGAGATCATCTCCAAGCTCCCTCCACCCACATCAGTGAAAGGTGTCCGTAGCTTTCTGGGGCATGCTGGATTCTACAGGCGGTTCATTAAAGATTTCTCCAAGATTGCACATCCAATGTGTAAACTCTTAGAGAAAGATGCCAAGTTTGTCTTTGATGAAAAATGCCTCACTGCTTTTGAAGAACTGAAAATGAAGCTCACCACGGCACCTATCATTGTCACACCTGATTGGTCGTTGCCTTTTGAGCTTATGTGCGATGCTAGCGGTGTAGCTATTGGAGTGATGCTGGGGCAGAGACACAACAAAATTCTTCACCCAGTATACTATGCTAGCAAGACGCTTAATGGGGTGCAAATGAATTACACTATAACTGAGCAGGAACTGTTAGCTATTGTGTATGCATTCGAGAAGTTCCGTGCATATCTATTGCACTCCAAAGTGATTGTGTATACAGATCATGCTGCTCTCCGTTATTTGATGGCGAAGAAAGATGCTAAGCCGCGACTAATCCGATGGGTGTTACTGCTGCAAGAGTTTGACTTCGAAGTTATGGATTGCAAGGGAATGCAAAACCAAGTGGCAGATCACTTATCTAGACTGGAAGAATCAGGGAGACAAAAAGAAGAGCTGGAGATAAATGACTCATTTCCAGATGAACATATACTGATGGTATCAAATTCATTTGCACCGTGGTATGCAGACATCGCTAACTACATTGTCAGCGATCTTATTTTGGAAGGGTTGGAATCATACCAACGGAAGAAGTTCTTGAGAGATTGTCGCAATTATTATTGGGAAGAACCATTCTCATTCCGTGTCTGTGCTGATAACATAATTCGAAGATGCGTACCCGAGGAAGAGATGCTACAGATCTTGAAAGCGTGCCATGACTCGCCAGTTGGGGGTCATCATGGGGGTAACGGAACAGCTGCAAAGATTTTGGAGTGTGGGTATTACTGGCCGACTATTTATCAGGATGCTAATCAGTTGGTGAAGTCTTGCGACCAATGCCAACGACAGGGCCCAATCTCGAGGAGGCATGAGATGCCTATGAAATTTTTTATGGAAATCGAATTACTCGATGTTTGGGGTATTGACTTCATGGGCCCTTTCGTAAGCTCATGTGGGATGAAATACATCCTAGTGGTTGTGGACTATGTATCCAAATGGGTAGAAGCCGTTGCCTTACCAAAAAACGAAGCTCGGAGTGTGTCCGTATTTCTAAAGAAGAATATTTTCACCCGGTTTGGCACCCCGAGAGCCATTATCAGTGATGGAGGGTCACACTTCTGTAACAGAGTATTTAAAGGTCACCTCGACAAGTATGGGGTTAAGCATAAGGTTGCCACACCTTATCATCCACAATCGAGTGGCCAAGTTGAAGTATCCAATAGGGAGATCAAAAGCATCCTATCCAAGATGGTGAACGCAAATAGGACCGATTGGTCAAGAAAGCTGGATGATGCTCTATGGGCATATCGTATAGCTTACAAGACGCCTATCAGTACATCCCTGTATCGGTTAGTCTTTGGAAAGGCATGCCATTTACCCGTTGAACTCGAGCATAAGGCTATGTGGGCCTTAAAGAGATTGAACATGAACTGGAAGGAGGCCGGAGCTCTAAGGCTGGCACAGTTAAATGAAATGGAAGAATTCCGTCTTCACGCTTATGAAAGTGCAGCAGTTTATAAAGAATGAATGAAATTCGTCCATGATACAAAGATCCTGAAAAGAGAGTTTAAGGCAGGGGAACAGTTTTCGGTTTCTTGGTTCTTTTTACGTAACTACCCCTTTAGCATACTTAAATGAACGTATTTTTACGGGTTGTAACATTCTCACCCCCCCCCCCTTGGGAACATTCGTCCCCGAATGTATGGATCTAGGAATGATAATATTACAGGGGGAGCGGTCTTAGCTTTCAAAGGCTTCGTTCGGACACCACAATCCTAGCATAAAATGAAAGATAATTATGAGCTTTCGATTTACCTCAGGAAAACGTTTCGTTCTCCGATGAGTTCTGCGCCTCCTTGGCGTCACCATTGCCATCTACCTCTGGGAACAGATACAGGTATTTAGCTCTTATCTCTTCCTCGGCTTCCCATGTCATTTCCTCTACATTCTTATTTCTCCACAACACCTTTACCGAAGCCACATCTTTCGTTCTTAGCCACTGGCATTTCCTCATATGTTAGGTCCTCGGTGATTTGGAGGTCTTGGATAGGGACGACCCGGGAAGGGTCTCCGATACACTTCCTTAACATGGACACATGGAATACCGGATGGACAAAATCCATTTCGGATGGCAGCTGCAACTTGTAGGCAGCTTTTCCAATTCGGTGGAGGACTTGATAAGGACCAATGTATCTGGGGCTCAATTTACCCTTCTTCCCGAAACGCATGACTCGTTTCATTGGTGAGACTTTCAGGAACACCCAATCACCAACCTAAAATTCTAAATCACGACGCCAAACGTCAGAATAGGACTTTTGCCTGCTTTGTGTAGTCTTCAATCGTCCCTGTATTATTCTTACTTTTTCAGCTGCTTGGTGAACCAAATCTGGGCCATATAATTCAGTTTAACCCACTTCGAACCACCCAATCGGTGATCTACACTTTCTCCCATACAATGCCTCATATGGGGCCATTTTTATGCTGGAGTGATAGCTGTTGTTATATGCAAACTCTATCAGTGGAAGGTGGTCATCCCAAATTCCTTTGATATCTAACACACATGCCCGCAACATGTCTTCCAGTGTTTGAATGGTACGCTCAGCTTGCCCATCAGTTTGTGGGTGAAAAGCTGTGCTGAGATTTAACTGTGTACCCAAACCTTTCTGGAAGGATTTCCAGAAGTTAGCTGTGAATTGGGCTCCTCTGTCCGATGTAATGGACATTGGCACCCCATGAAGTCTAACGATTTCATTGATATACAGCTTTGCATAATCTTCAGCTGTGTAGGTTGTCCTAACTGGTAGGAAATGGGCACATTTAGTTAATCGATCCACTATCACCCAGATGGAGTCGAACTTGCGACTGGAGCGAGGTAATCCAACAATGAAATCCATGTTAATTACCTCCCATATCCGTGTCGGGATTTCTATGTCCTGTAGCAGTCCACCAGGTTTTTGATGTTCTGTTTTCACCTGTTGGCAATTTGGACATTGCGCCACAAATTCTGCTATCGACTTCTTCGTTCCATTCCACCAATACTGCTCCTTGGTGTCATGATACATTTTGGTTGAGCCAGGATGGATGGAATATCTAGATTGGTGAATTTCCCTCATGATCCTTTCCCGCAATCCTGCTATATCGGGCACACACAATCGACCTTGACATCTCAAGGTCCCATCTCCTGCGATCTCAATATGTGAGATTCCACCCCGGTGGATGCCTTCTCTCAATTGCCTCAAGGTAGGGTCTTCATATTGTCGTCCCTTTACCTCGGCTACAAGAGATGATTCAGAGGTGTTGTGTACAACCACACCTCCATCTTCGGAGTCTAGCAATTTGACTCTCATGCTGGCTAACTGATGAAGTTCCTTGGTTAAACTTCATTTACCCGCTTCAATATGTGCCAAACTTCCCATTTACTTATGACTGAGAGCGTCGGCCACAACATTGGCCTTGCCCGGATGATATAATATCTCAACGTCGTAGTCTTTCAATAATTCCAGCCAACGTCGTTGCCTCAAATTTAACTCCTTTTGACTGAATATGTATTGCAAGCTTTTGTGGTCTGTGTAGATATCGACATGGACGCCATATAGGTAATGTCGCCATGTCTTCAAGGCATGTACCACAGCAGCCAATTCTAGGTCATGGGTCGGGTAATTCTTCTCATGCTTCTTCAACTGTCTCGAAGCATAAGCAATTACCCTCCCATGCTGCATCAACACACATCCTAAACCTATGCCAGAGGCATCGCAGTATACAACATAGCCTTTAGCTCCTTCGGGAAGAGTAAGAACGGGAGCTGATGTTAATCGGTCTTTCAGTTCTTGAAAGTTCCGCTCACAACTATCTGTCCATTGGAACTTGGTGGCTTTCTGGGTCAGCTTAGTCAATGGCGCGGATATAGAAGAGAATCCTTCTACAAACCGCCTATAATATCCCTGCCAATCCCAAGAAGCTACGGACTTCTGATGGTGTAGTGGGCCTTGGCCAATTCTTAACTGCGTCGATCTTTTGAGTATCGACACTAATACCCTCGTCGGATATCACATGGCCCAAGAATGCCACTGAGTTTAGCCAAAACTCGCACTTGGCGAGCTTTGCGTACAACCTGTGGTCCCGAAGAGTCTGCAATGCTATTCGCAAGTGACCTACATGCTTTGCTTCTGAGCGGGAATACACCAAGATATCATCAATGAATACCACTATGAACACATCGAGATAAGGCCTGAATACCATGTTCATGAGATCCATAAAAGCAGCTGGGGCATTTGTTAGCCCGAAAGACATTACTAGAAATTCAAAATGCCCATATCTAGTTCGGAAAGCTATTTTCGGAATGTCTTTCTCCTTGACCCTTAACTGAAAATATCCAGAACGCAGGTCAATTTTTATTTTTATTTTTGTTTAAAGAGGTCTTTTATTACCTTTGGAAGTCAAGATTTACAGAAATGGAGGGGGACATATACCTTACCTCCCCAAAAAAATACAAGTACCTTGTCTCATGGGTACATGTGTAAATTAAGGAGCTAAGGGGATTTTTCCTTTGATGTGCAAAAACTACAAGATATGTTAGTCCTAGGTTGAAGTAGTGACTATCTATCTTATAGATTTGATAGATAGCCATCTGTACAAAAACATAATGAGTTTCTTCTAGGTTCCTTCTTTGATGTACAAAATCTATACTATGTGTCTGGCCTAAGATGATGTCCTGGATATCCATTATGAGGTAATGGATATTGTTGCTGCTAGTTGCCTGTTTTATGCTGAACTGCTGCATACTGTTTGTGCTGTGAGTGATGTGTCTGCTGCTTGACTGGTGTGTTAAGAGTTGTCTCATATGTTGCTTGCTGCTGAGGTGTTCTGTTGTTTGTGTCAGTCTCAACTGAGAGATCTGTCGATGCTGTGTGATTCTGTTGCTGCTTGTCCTACTGTTTCTGGTATTGGAGGCAATGTTGACATGTTTGAAGGTAGTTGGTGCTTCTGTTGTGGGGGTGTTGTGAAGTTGTCCTGCTGATTGTTTATGTGCATTTCCTTTTGGTGAGTGCTGGCTATGTTTGAAGCTGCTTTGATAGATGCTACTGTCTCTGGTGCTTCTGCTGTCAATGCTGGTGCTATGTTTATTGTGCTTGCCTTTTATGGTAGAACTGAGATGAGTGGTGTTAATGTAGGTAGAAGGTGATTGATGCAATTGTATTAGAATGAGCACCGGGGGTGCTAATACCACACAATATAATTGAGCCAATGGCCTACTCCTATCAGAAACATTTCCTTCAGTGATTATCTTTATTGATCTCTGGTGATTTCTTTTCCTCTGTTTTCCATTGTGTGTGACTTCTGTTAAGGTTTCCTTTCCTGAGTTGTTGTGGCCTGCTTCTGCTGCTTCCTGATTATTTGTTGTGTCTGAAATGCTACTGGTACTTCTGTGATGCTGATGTTTGCCATTTTTCCACAAATTCTGTTGCATTTTGGCTGTTGTTACTGGATAAATATGCTGCTTTAGGCTCCATTTGATTGTTGCTGTGTGCATTTGTGAATTCCCAATTCCTTCTGTCTGTCTTTGCTGTTGTCTGCTGCTGCTTATAGTTGTGCTTTTGTTCTGCAGTGTTGCGAGTGGTGTCTAACTGAAATTGCTGTGTGTTTTGCAGTGTTGTGAGTGCTTTTGTTGTTGTCTGCTGCTGCTTATAGTTGTGTTTTTTGTTCTGCAGTGTTCTCCAGTGGGTGCTCCTTGTCCTTGAAAAATTCTTCTTCTGTGCCTTGTTCACGAATGGTGTTCCCAGTGTGTCTGATTGTTCCTTCCTTCTTTGTTCGTTGTTTTTGTTGCATCTGTGTGTTGTATATTGATTAGCAGATGTTCCAAACTTTGTTTCCATGTTTCTGAGGTTGCCTTTACTGCTTCTCTTGGTCATTTGGTCCTCATTGCATTGATTTAGCTTTGAAGTTCCTTGACATAGGTGTGTCTTCTGGTCTTCCTCTGCTGTCTTCTGATTCTCAGTAGTCAGTTGGCTACTGTGTGTGTTTTCAGCTGCTCTTTGCCTCTTGTTTCTCTTTTTGTCTTGCAGCTCAATGATGCTTTTATTATTTCTTCTATTCCGTGCTGTCTGCTGCTACTGTTCCAGTGTGCTCCTCTCCTCTTGTCTGTGTTCTTTGTGATGGGCTGCTTTCTTTGATTGCTGCCATTGGTGCTGTGAGCATTCTGCTGGGTCCATTACTGTTTGTTTGATATTCCCTCTTTTCCTTTGGTGTTTCAAGTTGCTCAGAGGGTTGGTGTTGTTCTGATAATGTCCATATTGCTGCCTTTGCTGTTCTTCCCGTTTCAAGTGTGTTGTGTCCTGCAATTTAGCTGCTGCTCTCCATAGGTCCTGCACAAGAAACAAGATGGTTAGCAAGTGAAATTCCAGCATTCCTTTTGAAAATGTTGCTGTCATTGAGCTGTTACTCTTCCTGTATCCTGCACCAGAAGACAGTATAGTTAGTAAGTGCAAATGCAGCATGTTATGGATCAGTGTTCCCTTCTTAAGCACTCCTATGTTCCCTTTGTCACTTTCACTCTTAGGTAAGGCATTTTGATTTATCTGTGTTCAGGATTTTCTTTCCAGTTGTGTCGAGTTAGTTGAAATGGCGACACTCAATTCTGCCAATGTTAAGTGCATAGTTGGCCAAATGATCAGCAAGCTGGTTTCCCTCCCTATAGGTATGTGTGACTATCAATTCAAGGCAGCTTTTGAAATGGAGGATGTCCTCAATGTACTCTGCAATGCACCAAGGTGACTCCACAATGCCATTGATGATATTGTTTAGTAACATTGAGTCTGTTTAAAGCCAGATGTTGTTGAGTTTTTGTGTGTTGCAGTATCTCAGTGCTTCAAGTATTGCTTTTGCTTCTACTTCTGTGTTTGTTCCTTGTATGCATTCTGTTCCGAGTGCATAAATAAGGTCTCCTGTTTGATTTCTCACACAGAAAGCAATTGAACTTCTTCCTGGGTTTCCTCTTGAGGCTCCATCTGTATTGATCTTTAACCATCCTGGCCGTGGAGGATCCCAGAAGATCTTTTTGTAGCTTATTCTTGGTTTGTAGTTCTCCAACATGTGGATGAGTTCTTGCCATTTGTGAGGGACTTTAAGTCCTGGCTTCCTTGTGTGCACCAAGTTTTCCAATGTTGTGGAGATTTGGTAGATGACTCTGCCTGTTGTGACAGGTTCTCCATGCTTATAGCTATTTCTCCTTTTCCACAATTCCCATATAATGCAGGATGGGAGTGCCTGCATAATTGGCTTCATTCTGCTGACTGTTTGTACAGTCCAACATTTTATTATTGCTTGGTGGAAATTTAGTTCTTCAATTGAGATTCCTGCTATTTGCATGAAGTGTTTCCAGACTCTTTTAGCTGTGCTTGATGTATAGAAGAGGTGAGTCATGCTCTCTTCTTTTGAATCAGTGCAACACCAACATTTCGAAGGCAATTGGTATCCCCATCTTTTTTGGATATCATCCAGTGGTAGTTTAGCTCTCCATACTCTCCACATGAAGAATGTAATTTTGAAAGGGAGGCCCTTTACCCATATCTTTTCGTATGCCAGTTTGGGGTCTTCCCTTTTCCTCAGGTATTCCCATGCTGATCTGACTGTTAATTGGCCTTGATTCTAAAGCATCCAGTACGGGAAGTCCATTATATGCTCTGTTCTTGGTGGCTTAACAGTGGTGATGATGTGTTCTACTAGCTCTTGATTTAAGTGAGCTGAGAGTTGATGTGCGTTCCAATTGCCATTTATCAAGGTGTGATTCACATTCTGGATTGATTCATCAATTGGAAGGTGTGGTGGGATTAGGCAGTATAGAGCTCCAAGCTTAGTCCAGTTGTCATACCAGAAGAGTGAGGATCCCATCTTCAGTTGCCAAGCTATTTGATGTTCTATTATCTCTCTGCTTTCAAGCAATTTTTTCCAAGTCTGTGATCCTTTCCTCCATTGCACAGTTACTGCATTGTGTGTTTCACAGTATTTCTGTGTCATGTATGCACTCCATAGACTAGGTTTGGTTCTGAAGTTCTACCATAGTTTGCAGAAAAGGGCCTTTGATATGTCATGGAGGGATTTGAATCCTGCTCCTCCTTCTTCCTGTGGTAGGCATAAGTTGTCCCATGATGCCCAGTGTCTGTTGGTACCTCCTACTGTGCTGGTCCAGAAGAATTGAGCGAACAGTTTGTGGATGTTGTTGATTACTTGCTTGGGAGGATTCATTGCCGATAGCAAATGTATTGGCATGCTTTGTAGGACATGCTTGATCAGTATGGTTCTTCCTCCTATGGATAGTAGTTTCCCCTTCCATGAGTGTAGTCTATCTTGAATCTTGCTCACAATGCCTTGGTAGTAGATGATTTTCTTCCTTGAGTAAAAGATGGGGCAACCTAGGTATGTGAATGGGAAGTGTTGCCTTTCAATTCCTGTGATTCCTTCAGTTCTTTCTACTACCTCTTCTGTTGCTGAGTGATGCAAGTAGATAGCTGACTTGCTCTTATTTATAAGCTGTCCTGAACCCTGGAGCTGGTCGAATAGGTAATCAATCCTGGGAAGTGGATATTTGTTCTTTATGGTGACCTTATTCAACTGACGATAATCAATACACATGCGTAATGATCCGTCTTTCTTCCGTACAAATAAGACTGGCGCACCCCAAGGTGAAGTGCTAGGCCTAATGAAGCCTTTATCCAGCAAGTCCTTCAACTGTGCTTTCAACTCTCTCAATTCTGCTGGGGCCATTCTATATGGAGGAATAGAGATTGGATGAGTATCAGGCAACACATCGATGCCAAACTCGATTTCCCTCCGCCTCCGCGTCCATAACGAGAACAAGGTGATAGATAAAACCTTTAGAGATCATCTTGCTTGCCTTGAGGTAGGAAATAAACCTACCTTTTGGCGTAGCAACGTTCCCCTTCCATTCAAGGACAGGTTCATTAGGAAATTGAAATTTAACCACCTTGGTATGACAATCGACACTGGCATAACACGATGCTAACCAGTCCATTCCCATTATCACATCAAAATCAAGCATGTCTAACTCGATTAGATCTGCCGAGGTTTGACGTTTGCAAATCGTCACAGTGCAACCCTTATACACCTTCCTGGCGATTACAGAATCCCCGATAGGAGTGGACACCACAAAGGGCTTGTTTAATAATTCGGGTACAACATCGAATTTATCGGCCACAAGGCGTGTAACATAAGATAGCGTGGACCCAGGATCAATCAATGCATACACATCATGAGAAAGCACTAATAGTATACCTGTAACAACATCTGGGGATGACTCAAGGTCCTGCCGGCCCGCTAGAGCATATATGCGGTTTTGAACACCGCTTGGGCCTGGCATTGCGCCGCTGCCCCTGCCACGAACTGCTGGCTGCTGTGGACCCCGTACTGGAGGTCGAATAGATAACGATGAACCAGCTGTGGACCCAGTCTGGTGAGCCATGCCACCATCTCTCCTGTGAGGACAGTCCCGCATCATGTGATCAGGCTGCCCACAGTAATAACATCCATCTGAACACCGACGGCAAGGTCCAAAGTGGGTCCTGCCGCACTGCTCACAGCGAGGCATAGAGGATCTCATCTGACTGGCAGCCCTGTGATATGGCGAGCCTGATACTCGCGGGTTCTGACACTGTCGAGGGGCACTAGGTGCAGATGGTGCCGAACTCCTCGAAAAATGGGGTCTTACACCACCCCTAGAATCACCAGAGTACCCTGCCACTCTTGACCTCTTATGCTGTTCCCTTTCCTGCTCTCTATCTACCCTTTGCTGGCGCTTACATTCCTCTAACGTCTGGGCATAAGCCTGAATACGAGAAATATCCATGCCCTCTATCAAGGATGTCGTAGTGCACTCGTTTATCAAGTGGGGCCCCAACCCGTTCACGGACAGATAGACCCTATCGCCCATCTCGGCTACCATGCGGGGAGCATACCTTGCCAAGGAGTCAAACTGCATATTGTACTCTCGTACGCTCATATGACCTTGTTTGAGGTTCAAGAATCTGTCAGCTCTAGCCCGTCGTACCTCAACTAGTAGGTAATGACGAAGAAATGCTTCAGAAAATTCATTCCACACAGGTGGGGGAGCATTTGGACCCCTAGATCTCTCCCAACTATCATACCAGGAGACTGCTAAATCTCGTAGCCGATAAGAAGCCAACTCCACTGCCTCTGTATCACTAGCATGCATAACCCGCAGTGTGCGGTGTATCTGATGAATAAAAGCTTGTGGGTCCTCTTTGGGGTCTGACCCAGTAAACACTGGAGGATCTAGGTTAATAAATACACGAACTCTGGTACTACTCGGTTTATCAGCATCATCGGTATTCTGCCTCTGTGTCTGAGAGGCTACCAAATTAATCAACAATTGGACCGCAGTTCGCAAGTCCG
>MCJB01030846.1:0-22252 GCA_002018475.1 Nicotiana obtusifolia
AGTGTTGACTAGTATGACTAGCATTGCATAGCATGGCATGGCATAGCATCACATGGCATGGCATAGCATCACATCGCATTGCATTGCATTGCATTTTGGTGTTGTGATTATTCTGCTTATTTCACGTATTGGTGTGGAATGTGATTTGAATTATTGCTTCGACGTGGATTGTTTAATGATATATATGTTTCTTATCTTCAGTTCTTATTTACTTTTATTACTCACTGAGTTGGAAGTACTCACTTTACTCCCTGCACCTTGTGTGCAGATTCAGGCGTTAGCGGTCCCACTCAGAGGTACTGAATACTACTATTGGACCGGAGCTTCAGAGATTACGAGGTAGCTGCTGGCGTCCGCAGCCTCGTAACTCTTTTCTTTTGTTGATTTTGTTTCCCTCAAACAATTGTACTTAAAATAGTGTAATAGTTATATTATCATTAGGCCTTCTCTAGTGGCTCATGACTTTGTGACACCCCGATCTGAGGGCTGTAGTCGGGATGGTACTATATATATACACATATTCCTCGACTCACTTTATCGTTAATATGTTCTTGTTGTCAAATTGCGTCATTTAAATTGATTGAACGCAAAGGGAATTGATTTGGCTTGCCTTGTCCCCACGAGAGGCGCCATCACGACCGGGTTGGGATTTTGGGTCGTGACAGGTATATTCTTAGTTGAGAAGATCATTACCTCCTAGGCATTTTTTCTAGTCGAGAAGAACCATACCTCCTAGGCATTCCCCCTAGCTGAGAAAAACTGTACCTCCTAGGCATATCCCTAGTTGAGAGGAGTCTTTAACTTTCGTTAAGTTCGGGGCCTTCCTTAAAAATAGGGTCACATCTTAGTTTTTCCTGAGTTGCTAGTTTTAGTTTTCTTAAGTTGTTTTTTAGCTTTCTTTGAATTCAGGGGTCTCGCATGGAAAATATAGTCAGTTTTTAATTTTCTTAAGTTATTAATCTTTAGCATTCCTTTAGTTCAGGGGTCCCTCTTGGAGAATAGGGTCAGTGTTTAGTTTCCTTAAGTTGTTAGTCATTAGTTTTCCTTAAGTTCAGGGGTCTCGCTTGGAGAATAAGGTCAGTTTTTAGTTCTTACGTTGTTAGTCATTAGTTTTTCTTAAGTTCAGGGGTCCCACCTGGAGAATAGGTTCAGTTTTTAGTTTCCTTAAGTTATTAATCTTTAGCTTTCTTTAAGTTAAGGGATCCCGCCTGGAGAAAAGAGTCAGTTTTTAATTTTCTTAAGTTGTTAGTCTTTAGTTTTATCAGAGTTCAGGGGTCCCGCCTGGAGAATAGGGTCAGTTGTTGATTTTCTTAAGTTGCTTATCTTTAGGTTTCCTAGAGTTCAGGGGTCCCGCCTGGAGAATAGGGTAAGTTGTTGGTTTTCTTAAGTTGCTTATCGTTAGCTTTCCTAGAGTTCAGGAGTCCCGCCTGGAGAATAGAGTCAGTTATTGATTTTCTTAAGTTGTTGATCTTTAATTTTACTTAAGTTCAGGGGTCCCGCTTGGAGAATAGGTCAGTTTTTAGTTTAGTCAAGATCAGATTATAGTTTTTCTCAAGCTCAATCTCACATCTAGGAGACGCACTTCCTAGTTTTGGTTCATTCTAGTTGTACCCCTAGGAGACGCACTTCCTAGTTTGAGTCATTCAAGTTTCACCTCTAGGAAACACACTTCCTAGTTTTGATCATTCAAGTTTTACCCGTTAGGAGACGCGCTTCCTAGTCTAAGTATCTTAGTTTTACTTATAGGAGAAGCACATCCTAGTCGAGTCTTTAGTTTAACTCTTATCATTACATCCCTCATCAATAGCATAGGTGATTTACAGTTTTGTTAATAACTCAGAAATCTTCCTAGTGCAAACTAGGACAAAATTTTTTATTTGTTTTGTTTGTTCTGATTACAGGCACCCACCTGGAGAATGAGAGGCAATGTTTTAGAAATGGTTTTAGGTTCAAGTCAAAGAAGTACCAGGAGCCCGCCTGAAGAATAGGGTCAACTTTCAGTTTTCAAGTTCAAGATAGAGAAGTACATGAGCCTGCCTGAAGAACAGGGTCAACTTTCAATTTTCAAGTTCAAGTCAGAGACAGCAGGATCCCGCCTGAAGAATAGGGGTAGCCTCTAGTTTTTCTTAGTTCAAGTTAGATACAGCAGTATCCCGCCTGAAGAATAGGGGCAACCTCCAGTTTTTTTTTTAGTTCAAATTAGAAGTAGCACGAGCCCGCCTGAAGGACAAGGTTTGCAAGCTCAAGTCTACTCGACGTTCAAGTTTATTTCAAGTGCGAGCAACAGGATGCTCGCCTGAAGAATAGGGTCAACTTTCAGTTTTCTTCAAGTTCAAGTTAGCAGGAGCCCACCTGAAGAATAGGGTTGATTTGCAGTTTCACATTGGAGATTCAAGGAAGATTCATGTCAAAAGTAGATAGGATCATGTATTTTTGGTCTGCTCTTTGAGCTTCGGTGTCGTCTGGGTCGATTAGAGTTCGAGTTCATCGGCGAATTTAATTTTCTCCGGAGAGGTTCCATCGAGGTTGTCGCTGTCCAAGGTTTCCGGTCGTAAAACATTTTCAGATTTAAAGAGACTTTCGCTCCTGAGGTTCTCTCTTTTCTCTTTGACTAATTGATCCGATAAAGGTCCATTTCTAACTCTTATGCCTTAAATCGGTTATTGTTTGGTATTGTGTGAATGAATTTGTGTTATCTTCCCTGAATGCATTTTGTTGATATGAATTTCACATGGGTTTGCAATGTTTTTTAGATTTCGTTTCATTCATATTTTTAATGAATTGATTTAGAGCTTGAATGTAACTTTAAGACCAAGTGAAGTTGATGTTTGAATTAGGTGGTTTTGTAATTAGGATATGAAATTATTCTGTTTGGATCATGTTGAATTGATTAGTATGGTCGGTTGTTAGACCTCATTGTTTGAGTCAATTGGATCATTTGGCAATAACATTAAAAGTTAGAGTTGGACTTTAACCATGAATCTGGTATAACAACTATAGCCTTAATCGTTTTATTACTTTATTTAATTAATTCGCTAGTAGCATGTTTAGGCCGTCAACACTTGGGTAGGCAAATTTTAGGTCTTTTCTTTTCTTTTATTCGAGGTGAGAGATCGTTTTCTTTAGTTTATATTCAGGGGAATGCCCCATAGACTTTGTAAATCTTTTTATCAGGGAAATGCCCCGAAGTGAATGTAACTAGAGGTCGTGACGGACAACGTGAAGTGAGCATAGCATAGACTAGTATTTTCCTCTTATTTTACTTTCTTTCATTTAGGTGGGGATAACCTCAAGCATCTTGTGTGTTTATTTTTTTTTCGTGTGTTTTTTGCCTCAGTTTGAGTATCCTTTAAAGCCAACTAGATCATGTATGCAACCGTGACTTTCACGGGACTTGAGGAATGCCTAATACCTTCTCCCGAGTCAAATGAACCACCTTACTTAGAATTTCTGGTGCAAACTATGTTTTAGAGTCTAAATGTGTTTTCAAAAGAAAAAATCATTTCTTAAACGGTGACTTGACACACCGAAAACAAATGTCAAGTGGCGCTCTAAAAAGTCCTTTGAAACACAATCTTTTGTCACTTTCAATTTGAAAATCCTTTTGAGCTTTAAAATCACTTTATCTTATTTAAAAGAGAGTAGTTAAGGTGAAAAAAGGGTGTGACAACTCCACTGCTTTCTTAGCCAAACTATTAACTAATAATGTTGAGAAGACATTGGTAAAACAGACAGTGGCAACCTCAGTATACGGGGTTACCTCTGCCGGGTTGTGTGAACAATTCAAACAAAAGGGGGAGCAAACGGGTCTTATCAATGATGATAGGCTTCTATTCACTGTCTCTTGCTATGCGGCTAAATTTTTTCATGGTGCATTTTATTCTTTTGTTCAAGCGGACAGTCTAAGTACTGTGGTTAACACAAGTTGTGTGCTTAACTCTTCTGCTCAGTCGCCATTCTTGTATAATGTTGAGCACACCTTTATGTTAATTGTCATTCCAACTGAAGGTTTATACTCCAGTTATTCAATACAGAAGGTTCTTGGTGTAATAATCACTCATGCGGGCTTATGGATAAGTGATAGGAAGTTAGTTCAAGCTGCTCGTTGCCCAATGACTGGGCTAGGTGACTGTGTTAAGGGGATTGCTTCAGAAAATCAACCAATGTAGTGGACGACACCCTTAGGTCTCCTTATTGTGCTGTTTTACTTTAAAAATCAGTGGCATGTTATAAGAACTTCTCTTCAAATTTTGGCTTTGCCCCCGAGGGTGATTTAGTTAAGGACAAGAAACAGAGAACTGCTTTTCCTCCAAATTTAGTGCACTCGCTGGATGGTTCACATGTGATGATGATTGTTGTTGCTTGCAGGGGTGTTGGACTACGATTTGCAGGGGTACATGATCCCTTTTGGATTCATGTTTGGGATGTCGACCAGATGAACATGATACTCGGGGAAAAGTTTGTGCAATCTGTTCTTAATGTTTCTCACGTGGAAGATGAGGGTAAGTCGCAACGTAAGACTGCTGTATATGAGGCGTTGAAAGTTATTAGATGTTTGAAAAATGAAACAGTTTTCATGGTCTTGCAAATTGATCCTAGTAACCGGAGGGAATTCGGAAGTTTCTCTCTTCTTGCTACAATTATAAACAAGTACAAGGGTGCTATGATAGGGAGTGTGCCTCACTGGTTTGAAGTTGCATTCCATTGTACTCTGGAGATAATCATGGCAGATTTTGAAGATTATCTTAAGCATTGGCTTAAGTTCCTTTTTCAGGCAACTACTGCACATTATTCTTCTTTAATACGATAGAAACCATTCAAGCTTGTTATGGATTCTATTCCATGGACCTTTAGGCACATTCAAAAGAACATTGCTGGTACCAGACTCAATCTTTTGTTGGAGTTGTTCAAGAATTTTCAGCAATTACTCTTTCCAGCCATGTCTCATCGGTTGACTGAATTGCTATGGGTTGCTCCAGAACAGACGCTTCAAGACGTCAGAAGCATAGAAGAAATACCTCAATGCGTCATAATGATTGGTGTTGAAAATTTGCTTGCCGATAGAATGATTCCTAAGAGATGTCTCGATCCAAGGACAAGAACTTCCAGAATTGAAGTAGCTTCACATTTTCCATTTGATCCTGGATGGATTGAAGTCCTCACCTTGAGGACAAGGGTGTTGTTCAGGGGGAAGTACTGATACGAATTAGAAATAATGTAGCTGCGGGAAGTAGTACTCTAGGTTGTCGGAAGTATACATGGGAGTTGAGCTTGTCATTTACCTATCAGTTATTACATTTTATATTTGAGTCCTATAAGTAGTTATTTTATTTCACTTTGACCCCTAGGTTTTACTTCCTCTATATGTACCGAGTTTGCCATTTTCAGAGGCTATGAATGAAAACCCTTTATTTTATTTGTGCTTTAATTCCTTTTCTTCTTAGTTTAGCTTAGCCCTAGTTAGCTTCTTCTTCTCTGAAATTCAGTATCCATAACAGGATTACAATTTTGCTCTACGCTTGGATTCAAACTTTGTTACACGATTGCGGACGTGTAATTGAGACGACAACCTACAGCCACCAAGCTCAAAACTTGGAAAAAGCCTCACTCAGTTATTGTAGAGATGGGGTCTCTGCCAAGCCTCAAATTGGTGGCTTGGGTGTCGTTTGGCAGTGGGTAGAGAAAGCGGTGAAGGCAGTAGTGGCATTGGGCGGTTGTCGGTGACTGGTCGGAAAATGATACGAACCGCAATAGAACAGTAAATTAAAGAAAGAAATGAAAGATAAGCTGCTAAGGAAAGGAAAATGCATAACAAAAATAAATAGGGTTTAATTCATAGTATAAAAGAGACTCCAGTATAATGCTTATAAAGGAAAGAAGAAAAGGAATCTACAGCTTTCATATGCTCCTATGTGGCAATTCTTATCATCTTATCGGACCCCATTAATAACAGACAAGGACAATTGCTGGGGTCAATGTGCATTTACTGATAACTATAAAGTAATTATAAAGGGACCCAAGTGAACAACTCAAAACTTAGTTCCAACCTCTACGATAACTAACTTAATTGCCGCGTCCTATCTTTTAAGCTTAACGTACAACCTTCGGAAGCTACGAATCTTCAGCTCGTATCAGATCCCCCTTGTTCAAATCTTCCTTGTCCCCAACGAAGGAAAGAAGGGAATTGAATCATAAGAGATTGGTAATCCTCTCATGTTGCTTGTTCTGGACCTGTTTGATCCCACTGGACTAATACTTGAGTGATGGCCTTGTTTCCTTTTTGTACCATTCTTCTGTCTAGGATCTGTGAAGAGTGAGGACAATAGGGACTAGAGAGGTCAAGCACATGGAGGTGCGAGGTTGTTTATGGTAGTTTGTGACAAGGCTTCAACTGAGTTTCATGAAAAGTGGGATGTAGGAGGAGTTGAGGAGGCAATGATAACGTGTAGGCTACTTCTCCTACCTTCTGCAGTATCTGATATGGCCCATAATATTTGACCGAAAGTTTGGAGAAATGAGCATCAAACATTGTCACTTGCCTATAGGCTTGGATTTTGAGGTATACCCAATAACCTTCCTTGAATTGCCTATCGAGCCTATGTTTGTTGGCCTGCTCAACCATCCTCTATTGAGCTCTTTGCAAATGGTATTTCAGCAGCTAAAACTTAAACTCCCTTGTTAGTAAGCTTCTATCAACTTCTTCTACAGCTGAGTCTCCTGCTACATAAGGCAAATTGAGATGTGGTGGCTGCCCATAAAATGCCTCATAGGGTGTGGTATGTATTAAAGAATGAATGGTGGTGTTGTACCAGTTCTTTTGAGAGTCAGAACAAAAGCATCTGAAGTAGGTCTCTAAAAATCTATTTACCGCCTCTGTTTGACCATCTGATTGAGGGTGGTATGCTGTAGAAGTACTAAGAGTAACCCCCTGCATAGAAAATAATTCTTGCCACAATTTTCTAGTAAAGATAGGATCTCTAAAAATCTTAACTGTTTGAGATTGATAGGCACATGCCAAGTCTAAATAGAGCTTCTGTCTTCTTTTGGGCTGTAGCCACACCTTCAGCAGAGATGTAGTGCCCCAGATATTCCACCCTATCAGCTGCAAAGACACACTTGCTCCCTTTAGCAAATAGCTGATGTTTAACCAACATATCAAAGGTAACTCTGAGGTGTTGTAGATGTTCTTCCATGCTCCTACTAAACACCAAAATATCATCAAAGAATACTAGGATAAATTTCCTTAGATACTCTTAGAAAATGTGATTCATTAACCCCTGAAAGCTGGAAGGAGCATTGGTTAAGCCAAAGGGCATCACCAGGTACTGAGTGTCCTGAGTGAGTTTTAAATGCTGTTTTGTGGACATCTGAGGGAGCCATTCTAATCTGGTAATAACCAGCTCTTAAATCTATCTTGGAATAGACTTGTGAGCCCCCTAATTTATCCAATAACTCCTCAATGATGGGTATTGGGAATTTGTCCTTCACAGTGACCTTGTTTAGAGCTCTATAATCCACACACAATCTCCAAGAGCCATCGATTTTCCCACCAGAATCACAGGTGATGCATATGAGCTGGAACTATACTGAATTATGCCTTGACTTAACATTTCCTGCACTATCTTTTCTATCACATCTTTCTATATAGGTGAGTACCTGTAAGGCCTTGAGTTCACAGAGTTGCTGCCTTCTAGCAAGGGAATATGATGGCCAAATACACCGCTGCAAGGAGGTAATTGTTTAGGCTCCTCAAACATCCCCTTGTATCTATCTTGCAGCTGTTGAATTTCCACTGTCCTTTCTGCAGCTATGTGTGGTTGGTCAGCTTCAGCATTATTCTCTGTGCAAACTCTGATCATAAAAATCTGAGCAGTATCCATTGATATCTTGTGGAGTGCCTTGACATCTATAGTTTTAAAAGAAGGTTGGATCCCTTGCACTGTCACAGTTTTCCCTTGATATACAACTTGCATCCACAGCTTCTCAAAATTGACCTTGATGTCTCCTATTTTGCTCAACCATTGGATACCAAGTACTACATCACAACTTCCTATGGGAAGTACTAATAATTCATCCTGGAACATGGTTCCTTGCGTTAGCCATTTGAACTCCTTACTTCCCCTACATATTGAATGACTCTCCCATTTGCTACTGAGACATCCTGTTGACTGATTTGATAAAATTTGCACCCCGTCCCCATAGCTGCCTTCTCATGGATAAATTATGGGTGGAACCACAATGAATGAGAATATTGATTGGTCTTTGTTCAGTGAATCCTTGAATCTTGAGTGTCCTATACCCCTTTGAGCCATTCAAGGCTTGTAGAGATATCTCACAATTCTCAGTTGGTTCCTATTCAGGCTCTTGAACCTCAAGGCATTCTTCCTCCTCCTCTGGTTCTTTCCTGTGCAATGAAGCCTTCTTCTCCTATCTGCAGAGAATAAATTTGCCTTTTTGCCTTACATTTGTGGCCATGCACAAATTTTTCATCACAAAAGAAGTACATCCCATTGGCTCTCTTCTCATCCATTTTTGCTGGCATTAGTCTCCTTCTTCTATTATTGTCAAAAGTTGCAGTGACTGGTTTCTTGTAGTTAGGTAAGTTACTTCTAGACATTACTCCAGATCTTTGACCTTGAGGGCCTCTTGAGGAAGCATGCCCTGCATATGCACCTTTGATAGCCTTGCTTTGTGCAGCAAAGCTGGCTTCATGTAGCCTGGCTAGATAGTAAGCTTGGGGCTGGCTACAAGGATATCCTATCTTCACTGTATAGCTAAGCTCAGGTTTCAAATTGTTCAAAAAAAATACTGATTGCATGTTCCACAGACAAATTGATCCTGGTCATTATACTAACAGAAGCCTTCTGATAGTCTTTGGCCGAGCCTGTGTGCTTAACATTCATAAGTTCTATCATGGGGTCTGAGTATTCAGCTCCAAAGCTGTCACATAAAGACCATAAGTATTCTTCCCATGTTGGAAAAGGCATGTGTCCTCTACTCCTCATGTATCCCAGATGCCACTGTAAGGCATCATCCTCAAAGTGCATTGAAACTAATTTCATCTTTTGTTTAATTGTAACTTCCCCATCAGCAAAAAACTGTTCTACCTTATACAACCATGTCCTCAAGTCTTCCCCACTAAACTTTGGAAATCCAACCTTGTTGTATTTGGTGAATGGTAAGTTAGGTAAGGGTACATTGTGATTAGTTGTGGTCTGTTGGTGCTGATTGGTAACAGGAGTATTCTGATAGTGAGGAGGGGCTGCTGTATAAGGAATTTAGTGGTGTAAAGGTGGTGGTATATGTGTGTTCTGGGTGTAATAGGCAGTGTGGTATGGCTGTGTTTGGTAAAAAGAAGTGTAGGGGCAGCAATCCTACTGGTGACCCTTGGCTCAGCCGCTGAGTGGCAGGATAGCTAATGCCTTAGCTATGTGGAGTGTTCAAGGGTTGTGGTTGAAGTGTTGCAGCTCTAGGGTAGGGTGATTTGAAATTATGTGATCTTTGGGTGTAAAACATGGAGGGATGTATAGGAGGTTGAGGTACCATTGGTATTCTACTGAGTTGGGGTGAACTTGGGAGCCTTGAGTTAAAAGAGTGTGACTAAGTGATGCTACTGAAGCTGCACGAAGCTCTAGTTGGTATAGTGTTTGGGGCTAGAGAATTAACCTGGGAAATAGCTGGGAAATGGGATACATTTTACAGCAGTACTATTATTTCCAGAGAAACTAGGAGTTGCAAGCTCACCTAGGTTGAAGGGTTATCATGAGGAGAATAGATCTCACCTCCATGTTGTTCTAGGTCACTGAGAGCTAATTTTTATCTCTTTCAGGTCGTCTGCCACCATGTATCACCTCACTAAGTGTCACGACCCAACTTTCTCCTATGGGCCGTGACAGCGCCTAAAGCTACCGCTAGGCAAGCCAACCGTGAACTAACCACATGAATGTTTCTTTTATGATTTTTAAAATAGTTGATTTTTTTAATTAGTGCATAAATATGAAGTAAAAATTTAATAAGATGAGAGATGACTAATTTTAAGAGCAAATGAGATAAGTAAAAACAACCCAATAATCATCATGTGTCTACTAGCATAATTTCCAAGACCTGGTGTAACAAGTGTATGAGCTACTAGTAGAATATACAAAAGAATCCTACACTACTGTCTGAAGTTAAATAGATAGAAAGTAATAAATAAAAAAAAGGAAGACTTCGGGTGCTGTAGAACAGGCTCGGAAGACAGCTTAACGCTAAGTCTTGAAAAAGTCAAGGATGCGTGCCGGATTGATAACCAGATACACATGCCTCAGATCCTGTACGAAGTGTAGCATGAGTACATAAACAACATGTACCCGGTAAGTATTTAGTCTACCTCGAAGAAGTATGACGAGGGGTCGACTTCGACACTTACTATGGACTAACAATAAAATACTGAAACTATAACTAAGCATGGACTATGTAAATACAATTGAAAACTCAATAACAAGAATTAAATGAACAATTATTTCACTAAACATAAATCTCAAATTAATTCCCATCATTTAACAAATTAATCTCTCAAGCCAATAAAACAATATCAATTATAATTGGGCTCCAAGAAATATTACGCACGAATTATGCCGAGGTCGTACGGCCTGATCCAACATACAAATATATAAACCGTGCACTGTCGAGGGTCGAACACATGATCCATAGATGCATCTATTCTATTACTGAGGCGTTCTTCCCACTCTACAAGAAGAGAAAATACTTTATAAACAACCAATTCAAAGATTATTAAGAGGCTATTATTCAAAGAAACACCAATTCTCTTTAGCGGTCAAATAACCCATCCAAAACTCAAGTAAATGAAATTTGACCTTTTGCAATTCCTTTATCAAGTTCCAATATGTTTTAAGCAATTAAATTAGCAGGTAGGGTGCAAACATCGCAGTATAACATGATTTGGGTCCTAGATTACTCGGACATAAGCATACCTAGTAGCTACATACGGGCTCTTGTCACCTCGTGTGTACGTAGCCCCCATAAATAGAAGCACATATTAAATCAATTTACCTATGGGGTTAATTCCCTCTTACAAGGTTAGAAAAGAGACTTACCTCGTCTCAAAGATTACTTTTCGGTCCACAATTGTGCTTTAAACCCTCGACTCAGTGCCAAACGACTCGAAACTAGTCAAATATTATATAAAATAGTCAGTACATGTTCAAAAGTTCATATCCTAACTTTTAAAGTGACTTCCCAACCCTAATTGAAGAATTCCTAAATTCACCCCCGGGACCACGTGCTCGGATTTCGGAAATTTTTGAAGAAAGTTGTTACCTATAACCTCATAAACTCAATATATGATTTTCACTAACTTCCATAACCATTTTTGAGGTTAAATCCTCTTTTTATCAAAATCCTAGATTTTCCTCAAAAACCCCATAAATCCTACCTTTTTGCATGTTAAATCTACTTATGGTTCGTGTATTTAGATAAAGAATTGATAGGGATCACTTACCTCTTGATGTTGATGGAACCCCTCCCAAAAGTGCTCTCAAAATCGTCTAAGACAAGTGGGAAATAAGGAAAATAAGGCTAAGTCCCGCAGTAAAAGTTGTTGCACAGGTCGCAAGTGTCACAATTGCGACACCTTGTTCGCAAATGCGAAGCTGAGCCCCCACTATCAAGGTCATTTGCGACCACAACATCGCTAATGCGAAAGGAAGCTGATTACAAAAGCGACTGGAAATCTCGCAAATGCGAGTCCAGCCTCTGCCAGGCTTCTTCGCAATTGCAAAGCCTGTCTCGCAAATGCGAACAAAATCTCGCATTTGCAATACCTGAGACACCAACAAAAAAAAACCAGAAAACTGAAGTCTTCCCATCCATCCGAGTGCGTCCAAAACTCACCTGAGCCCTCGGGGCTTCGCAGAAAACATCCACACAAGTCTAAAAACATCATACTGAACTTGCTCGTGCGATCGAAACGTCGGAATAACATCTAAAAGCACGAATCGGATGCCAAAATGCATGAACCAAATCTTGAAAACTCAAAACTTATAAAAACACATCCGCACGTTCGGTTCCTATCAAATCACGTCCTGTTGCACACAAGTCCTAAATGACATTACAGACCTATTTCAATTTCTGGAATTGAAATCTGAACCCGATATCAAAAAGTCCATTCTCGGTCAAACTTCCCCAAAGCCTTCAAATTTCCAACTTTCGCCAACTGACCCTGAAACGACCTACGGACCTCCAAATCCACATTTGGATGCGCTCCAAAGTCCAGAATCCCCATACGGAGCTATTCCCAAGCTTTGAATCCCGAACTAACGTCTATAACGTAAAAATCCACTTTAATCGAAACTAATGAAATTCACCCAAAATGCCAACTTTCAATATTGGGCGCCGAGATGTTCCCGGGTCATCCAAAACCCTATCCGAATATACGCCCAAGTCTGAAATCATCATACAAACCTACTGAAACCGTCAAATCCCGATTCCAAGGTTGGTTACTCAAAACGTTGACCAAAGTCAAACTTAGCCTTATAAGGCCAACCTAAGAAACCAAGTGTTTCGATTTTAACTCGAACCCTTCCAAATCCTGAACTAACCATCCCCGCAAGTCACAAAACAGTTAGAGCACATATGGGGAGTCTTATTTAGGGGAACAGGGCTGTAGAAAGCAAAACGACCGGTCGGGTCGTTACATTCTCCACCTCTTAAACAAACATTCATCCTCGAACGAGTCTAGAATCATACCTGAAGTGCTAAATAAGTGTGGATATCTGCTCCGTATGTCTTCCTCGGCCTCCCAAGTTGCCTCCTCGACTGGTTGCCCCTCTACTGAATTTTTACCGCAGAAATCTTCTTGGACCTCAACTGGCGAACCTGCCTGTCAACAATGGCAACTGGTTCCTCCTCATAACCTAGGCTCTCATCTAGTTGAACCGTGGTGAAGTCTAACATATGCGACCCATCGGCATGATACCTCCGGAGCATAGACACGTGGAAAACCGGATGAACTCCCAATAGACTGGGAGGCAAGGCAAGCTCATAAGCAACCTTCCTAACTCGTATCAACACCTCAAATGGACCTGTAAAGCTTGGGCTCAACTTGCGCTTCTTCCCGAACCTCATGACCCCCTTCATCGGCGAGGCTTTTAAGAGACCTTCTCGCCCACCATAGATGATAAATCACGCGCCTTCTGATCCGTATAACTGTTCTGTCTAGACTGTGTTGTGTGAAGTCGCTCCTGAATCAACTTTACCTTTTCCAAGGCATCCTTCACCAATTCTGTACCATATAACTTAGCCTCGCTAGGCTCAAACTATCCAACGGGTGATCGACATCGTCGACCATGTAAAGCCTCAACGGAGCCATCTCGATGCTGGACTGATAACTGTTGTCGTAAGCAAACTTGGCGAAAGGAAAGAATCGATCCCATTGCTCTCCAAAGTCAATCACACATGCACTGAGCATGTCCCCCAAGATCTGAACTGTCTGCTCCGACTGCTCGTCGGTCTGCAGATGAAAAGCCGTGCTGAGCTCTGCCCGGGTCCCCAACCCACTCTATACTGCTATCCAGAATGCGATGTAAACTGAGGGCCTCTATCAAATATGATGGAAACAAGCACACCATGCAACCAAACTATCTCCTGAATATAAATCTAGGCCAACTTCTCTGAAGTATACATGGTCACAACCGGAATGAAGTGCGCCGACTTGGTCAACCTGTCGACAATGACCTAAACTGTATCAAACTTTTGTAAGGTCCGTGGCAACCCAGCTACGAAGTCCATGGTAATGCGCTCCTATTTCCACTCAGGTATAGTCGTCTATTGGAGTAGGCCACCTGGCCTCTGGTGCTCATACTTAACCTGTTGGCAATTTAGATGCCTCGCAACATACTCAACTATGTCCTTCTTCATTCGTCGCCACCAATAATGCTGACTCAGGTCACGATATGTCTTCGTAGCACTTGGATGAATAGAATATCAAGAACTGTGTGCCTCATCTAGAATCCTTTCCCTCAGCCCATCAACATTAGAAAGACATAGACGACCTTAGAGTCGCATAACACAATCCTCGTTGCTAGTAACCTCTTTGGCACCAACCTGTAATACCATCTCTCTGAGAACCAACAAGTGCGGATCATCAAAATGACGAGCCTTGATATGCTCCAATAGTGAAGACTGGGCAATGACACATGCAAGAACCCGGCTAGGCTCTGAAATATCCAGCCTCACAAGTCCGTTAGTCAAGGACTGAATGTCCAAAGCTAAGGGCCTCTCCTCTGCTAAAATGAATGCGAAGCTACCCATACTCTCCGCCTTTCTTCTCAAGGCATCCGCAACTTGCCTGGATGATAAAGAATGGTGATATCATATTCCTTCAGTAACTCAAGCCACCTGCATTGCTTCAAATTGAGATCCCTCTACTTGAACAAATGCTGCAAGGTAAGATGATTGGTGTAAACCTCACAGGACACTCCATAAAGATAATGCCTCCAGATCTTAAGAGCATGAACAATCATGCCTAACTCCACATCGTGTATAGGGTAATTCTTCTCATGGTGCTTTAGCTAACGTGAAGCATATGCAATAACTCACCCCTCCTGCATCAATACACAACCCGAACCAACCCCTGAAGAGTCACAATACACAGTATAGATCCCCAAACTGGAAGGCAACACTAAAACCGGTGCCGTAGTCAAAGCTGTCTTGAGCTTCTAAAAGTTCGCCTCACAGTCATCAGACCGTCGGAAAGGAGCACCCTTTTGGGTCAATCTAGTTAAAGGTTATGCAATAGATGAGAAGCCCTCTATAAACCAACGATAATAACTTGCTAACCCCATGAAGCTCATAATCTAGGTCGCCGTGGTAGAACGAGGCCAACTCTGAACTGCCTCGATCTTCTTGCGATCCACCTTAATACCCTCGTCTGATGACAACATGCCCCAAGAATGCTATAGAATCTTGCCAAAACTCACGCTTGGAGAACTTAGCATATAGCTTCTGTTCCTACAAGATCTGAAGCACCACTCTCAAATGTTGCTCGTGCTGCTCCATGCTACGCGAGTAGATCAAGATATCATCAATGAAGACAATGACAAATGAATCAATATACAGCCTGAACACCCTGTTCATCAAATCCATAAACGCCCTCGGGGCATTAGTCAGACCGAAGGACATCACTAGAAACTCATAATGGCCATATCTAGTACAGAAAGAAGTCTTCGGAACATCCGAATCATGAATCTTCAACTGATGTTACCCCGATCTCAAATCGATCTTAGAGAACACCCTGGCACCCTGCAACTGGGAAAACAAATCATCAATCCGCGGCAACGGGTACTTGTTTCTTGATGGTAACTTTGTTCAACTAGCGGTAATCAATGCCAATCCGCATAGTCCCATTTTTCTTCTTCCCAAATGACACTAGTGCACCCCAAGGAGATACACTTGGCTTGGCGATTCCTCTTACCTGGCCTCCACCTCTAGAACGACCCTTACCCACCTGCCCTCCGCCTCTGGATGGCCTGATGGCTGGTGCGGCTAATGGTGTTGTAATCATAGGTTGAGAACCCTACTGCATTGCCTTGCCTTGAAGCTTGGGGCAGAACCTCCGCACGTGGCTGAAATTCCTGTACTCAAAAAAACTCTCGGTACGAAGGACTACTATCCTGAAGTTCCACTGGAGGAATCCTGAATAGCTGGTGGGCAGTAGGAACTCTCTGGCATGGCGCTGAAATAAGGTCGAACTGGAGCACCCCGAGGAGGCGGCAATGTTGGATATGTGGGCCGGCTATGCTGACCTCTCCTAAAATGATCCCTGCCCCCAGACGAGGCACCACTAAATCCTCCGGAATAAATAAACCGCTTGACCCGCGACAGCTGCTCTGAGCCCCGCTGACGATAACCTTTAATCCTTCGAGCTATCTCCACAACTAGCTGATAAGAAGTCCCCAACTCAATCTCTCGGGCAATAGTGGCCTGAATACCGGAGTGCAACCCCGTAAGAAACCTCCATACTCTCTCCACCTTAATAGGGAGTATCATAAGTGCATGGCAGGACAACTTAGAGAATCTCGCCTCATATCAGTCACTGACATCTGACCCTGCTGGAGCTACTCAAACTGAAACCACAACTCTTCCCTCTAAGAGGGTGGAATATACCTATCCAAGAAAAGGCGTGTAAACAGACCCCAAGTCAAGGGAGGAGAACCTGCTGGTCTGCCAAGAAGATAAGACTGCCACCATCTACGAGCCCTGCCCTCCAGCTGGAAAGTAGTAAAATCCACCCCGTGGGTCTCTAATATCCTCATATTACGCAGTTTGTGCCTGCACAGATCAATAAAGTCCTGGGGATCCTCATGTCGCTCAACTCCGAAGATAGGAGGGTGTATCCTAGTCCATCTGTCCAATAGCTTCTACGGCTCGCCGGCTGCAGCTGGTCTGAGATGTAGGGGTTTGTGCTCCCCCTCCGGCCTGAGATGTGGCTGGGTCTGCTAGAAATAAACCAACCAGAGTCATAGTGTCCATGACCTCCTGGAAGCTCGGTGCTGACATGAAATCTATTGGGGCTGACTCTACTGCAGGCACCTCGCCCTGCTCCTCAATAATGGGATCCTCTACTAGATCTGCTGGTGGCATGGCTGGAGCAACTCCGGGATGCCCTCGTCCTCTACCTCGGGCTGGAGCCCTCCCTCCGCCTCTACCTTAGCCTCTAGCAACAGGGGGAGAAGCTCCTCCCGGGTCTGGAACATCAGCTGTGCGCGTTCTCATCATCCGTGAGAGAACAAGAGAAGGAAACTGAGTATAAAATCAACTTGCACGATAGGAGATAAAGAAAGAGTAGTTTCGTAACACCCTATAGCCTCTTGAAGATAAGTACGGACGTCTCCGCGCTGATCCGCAAGACTCTATTAGGCTTGCTTATAACTTGTGAGACCTACGTGAACCTAGTTCTCTGATACCATGTTCTCACGGCTCAATTTTCTCCTATGGGTCGTGATGGCACCCAACGCTACCGCTAGGCAAGCCAAACGTGAACTAACCACATGATTGTTTCTTTTATTATTTTTAAAATAGCTGATTTTTTTTAATTAGTGCATAAATAGGAAGTAAAAATTTAATAAGTTGAGAGATAACTAATTTTAAGAGCAAATGAGATAAGTGAAATCAACCCAAAAATTATCATGTGTCTACTAGCATAATTTTCAAGACCCGGTGTCACAAGTGTATGAGCTACTACTAGAATATACAAAAATATACTGCACTACTGTCTGAAGTGAAATAGACAGAAAGTAAAACCAAATAAAGACTTCGGGTGTTGCAGAACGGCTCGGAAGGCAGCTCACCACTAAGTCTCGAGGAAGTCAAGGATGCGCGTCGCACTGATAACCAGATGCACCAGCCTCAGATCATGCACGATTAGTGCAGAAGTATAGCATGAGTACATAAACAACATGTACCCAGTAAGCATTTAGTGTAACCTCCAAGAAGTGTGACGAAGGGTCGACTTCGACACTTACTATAGACTAACAATAAAATACTGAAACTATAACTAAGCATGGACTATGTAAATACAGCTGAAAAGTCAATAACAAAAAATAAATAAAAAATTCTTTCACTAATAATAAATCCCAAATTAATTCCCATTATTTAAAAAATTAATCTCAAGCCAATGAAACAATATCAATTATAATTGGGCTCCAAGAATTATTAAGCACGAATTATGCCGAGGTCATACGACTCGATCCAATATACAAATATATAAATTGTGCACTGCCGAGGGTCGAATGACACGAACTATAGATGCATCTATTCTATTACCCAAGCGTTCGGCCCGCTCCATAAGAAGAGACAATACTTTATAAGCAACCAATTCAAAGATTATTAAGAGGCTATTATTCAAAGAAACACTAATTCTCATTAGCGGTCAAGCAACTCGTCCAAAACTCAAAGTAAATGAAATTTGACCTTTTACAATTCCTTTATCAAGTTCCAATATGTTTTAAGCAATTAAATTAGCAGGTAGGGTGCAAATATAGTAGTATAACATGATTTGGGTCCTACATTAGAAATAAGCATACTTAGTAGCTACATACGGGCTCTCATCACCTAGATTGTACGTAGACCCCACAAATAGAAGCACATATTAAATCAATTCACCTATGGGGTTAATTCTCTCTTACAAGGTTAGAAAAGAGACTTACCTCGTCTCAAAGCTTACTTTTCGGTCCACAATTATGCTTTAAACCCTCAACTCAGTGCCAAACGACTCGAAACTTGTCAAATGTTATATAAAATAGTCAGTATGTGTTCAAAAGTTTATATCCTAACTATTTAAAGTGATTTCCCAACCCTAATTGAAGAATTTCTAAAGTCACCCCTAGGACCACGTGCTCGGATTCCAGAAATTTTTGAAGAAAGTTATTATCCATAACCTCATGAACTCAAATATATGATTTTCACTAAATCCCATAACCATTTTCGTGGTTTAATTTCATTTTTATCAATACCCTAGGTTTTCCTTAAAAATCCCATAAATCCTACCATATTCCATGTTAAATCTACTTATGATTCGTGTATTTAGCTAAAGAATTGGTAGGGATCACTTACCTCTTGATGTTGAGGAACCCCTCCCAAAGATCAAGTGGGAAATGAGGAAAATAAGGCTAAGTCCCGCAGTAAACAGGTGTCGCAATTGCGACACCATGTTCGCAAATTCGAAGGTCGCAAATACAAAAAAGTCTTCGCAAATGCGAAGCTCAGCCCCCACTGTCAAGGTCGCATTTGCGACCACAACATCACAAATACCAAGGGAAGATGATTGCAAAAGCGACTAGAAATCTCGCAAATGCGAGTCCTGCTTTGGCCAGGCTTCTTCGCAGTTGCGAAGCCTATCTCGCAAATGCGAGGTTCGCAAATGTAAACAAAATCTCGTATTTGCGATACGTGAGACACTAGCAAAAAAAACCCAGAAAACTAATGTCTTCCCATCCATCTGAACGCGTTCGAAACTCACCCGAGCCCTCGGGGCTTCGCACCAAACGTCCACACAAGTCTAAAAACATCTTATAAACTTGTTCGCGTGTTCAAAGTGTCGGAATAACATCTAAAAGCACCAATCGGACGCCAAAATGCATGAATCAAATCATGAAAACTCAAAACTTCTATAAACACATCCGTAGGTCCGATTCCTATCAAATCACGTCCGATTGACCTAAAATTTTTCACACAAGTCCTAAATGGCATTACAAACCTACTCCAACTTCCGAAATCAGAATCCGAACCCGATATCAAAAAGTCTACTCTCGGCCAAACTTCCCAAAAACCTTCAAATTTCCAACTTTCGCCAAATGACGCCGAAATGACCTATGGACATCCAAATCCACATCCGGACGGGCTCCTAAGTCCAAAATAACCATACAGAGCTATTCCCAGGCTCAGAATCCCCAACAGACGTCTATAACGTAAAAATCCACTTCAACCCAAATTTATGAAATTCACCCAAAATGCCAAGTTTCAATATTGGGAGCCGAAACGCTCCGGGGTCATCCAAAATCCGATCCGAACAGATGCCCAAGTTCGAAATCATCATATGAACCTATTGGAACCGTCAAATTCTGATTCCGATGTTGTTTACTCAAAACGTTGACCGTTGTTAAACTTAGCCTTTTAAGGCCAACCTAAGGAACCAAGTGTTCTAATTTCAACCCGAACCCTTCCAAATCCCGAACTAACCATCCCCGAAAGTCATAAAACAGCAAGAGCACATATGTGGAGTCTTATTTAAAGGAACGAGGTTCTAGAAAGCAAAACGACCGGTCGGATCGTTACATTAAAAGTACGTAAAACAGATCACAAGATTCTTGATTAATAGTTACTTCATGTACTTGGGCCTGCAATATGCATTTTAAATTGAGAAAATTACCAAGATTTTCCTCCTTGACAAATGGAAGCAAGACGGCAATAGGATTGACCAGGTCAAACTATAAGTAGTAGACCCCTTTTTGGTTGTTTGGAAAAAGGAGAAAAAGTATAACAAGCCCAAAGCAAACAAACTACTACTAGCTTATTTCCAAAACTAGACTTTGATATAACAATGGGCATGAGCTGGTTAATACAACTTTAGCCATTGCTGCTTTCTTTTCTTCCCAATTAGTTTATGCCTCTGGTCTCAATTCTCTACAAGACATACACTACTAGAAATACGGAAAAAAGCAACCACAAAAAGCGATCAAAGTTGGTCGCTTATTGGCCAAAAGCGACCAAAAAGGCCTGGTCGATATTAAGCTGGTCCCTTAACCTTAGGGACCAAAGTTGGTCGCTAATTTAGCGACCAACTTTGGTCTCTAAGGTAAAAGGACCAAATATTCCGGGTAAAGAAAATAGCGACCAACTTTGGTCGCTAATATTGGCAACCAACTTTGGTCGGCAATGTTAGCGACCAAAGTTGGTCTCCAAATGTAAATTATGTTTTTATTTATTTATTATAATCTGAAAAATAGCGACCAACGTTGGTCGCTATATAATTATTTTTTTTGATTTTTTTAAAATTAAGCGACCAACGTTGCTCACTATGTGCAAGAACTATTTTTTTTTTATTATAAGCGACCAACTTTGGTCGCTATATTTGCAGAAATTGATTTTTTTTTAAATTGAATGGTGACAAACGTTGGTCGCTTTTGATAATTCTGGGTTAAATAGCGACCAAAGTTGGTCGCTATTTCCCAGAAAATTATTTTTTTTCAGAGAAAAGCGACCAACTAGAGACCAACGTTGGTCGCTTTTCTTGGTTTATTTTTGGCAGAAACTGCCTGTTTTGGCAGCTACACCACCTGCCAACTTATTAAATTCCTAAACAGGCATTTTATGCCATAAACAACAACAACAACAACAACAACAACAACAAAAACAACAACAACAACATAACAAATTCCTAAACAGGCATTTTATGCCATGAACAACAACAACAACAACAACAATAAACAGCAACAATAAACAACAACAACAACAATAAACAACATAAACAATAACAACAACAATAAACAACAACAACAACAACATTAAAAGTAACAAACTATAAAGTTCAATAGAACTTATACATTAAGCTAACCAAAATAAGTTAATTGTTATTACAAGTCAAGGATTATTTTGTACATCATTATTTTCATCGTCCGATGAAGTTTCATCACGAAGACGGTATGGAGAAGGGTGTAGTTGTCTAGGACCGGAGGAATGATAACGGGGAGAACGAGAGGAACTAGCACGGGGAAGGCGAGCCTCTGGCGATGACTCACGAGACCGGGGAATTGGAAAAGCACCAGAAGCCAAGAGAGATTTGAGCTGCTCTTGTATGCAAATGTACTGAGCATCTCTTATCCTTTCTCTTTCCTTGGAGGCTTCTAGCTCGTCTGTGAGCTTTGCCACAGTCTCCCGCACAAAGGAGAGGCTCTCCCTATCAAGTTGCTACGCTTGTGCGGAAGTGCCTATTCCTTGCATTCCACACTTATAGCGATGGAATTTCTTAGTGGGAAGCCCGTATACCTTCACCCATATTGGACCGCCAGCAGCCTGCATCCATAGTCTTTCAGCATCCTCGTCCGACGGTTGGATTGGGTCGCCCGACTCATTAGGTGGCTGACTGCGTATGAATTCCTCCACTTCAGCTGTGAAGCGACCCTATAAGAAAAATTACATTGAATTAGTATTTCAAAAGTTATATAAAAGTAAATCAAAATACTTGATGAAAATTGAAAACTTACATGTACAGTCGAGGCTCGGCCCTCGACCCACCTTTCTTCATCCGTATTTTTCTTCTTCTTAACAATATGAGTCTCCTTGAATAACTCATCTTGCCTCATCGGACGCCCCAACTTCTTCTCCTGAAAACTCATAAATTTTAGTTAAGAAACAGAGTAGATATACGTTGAAAATTAAAATTAAATTAAGCGATTACGTACCATTCTTCTCTTTATTGTCCCTAGGCTAATCGCACCTCCAGTGTGCAGGGATCCTCCCTTCTCAGAAGCACGAGCTTTCTTTCCTTTCTCGCTCTTCTTTAAGAACTCTGCGGTTAGCCATTGCCTTTGAAAATCCTCCCATAAATGCTGAAGCAACCAGGGGGGCTTCTGGTTCAACTTTCTAGCTTTGGAGAAGCAATGTGACAACCGCTTGCGAGCCTTGAGATGGAAATTAGCAGCTACATCCGCGCTATAGCGGTGTTCCCATACACACTTGCTCTGTATTTCAAAAG